>JALLAZ010000034.1:0-29268 GCA_036939755.1 Stephanodiscus triporus
GGATTAACACAGCCCTCAATCTTAACTTTTTACGATATGGGGAACAAGAGCCTCCAATCGATTTAGCTGTCGCATCCTAAAACATTAGCTGGTGCTTAAACCCCGATAGATAAGTTCGGAAGAAAGAGTGCATAAATAATTATTACTTACTCTTTTCTCTCTACCTATTCACGATGATGGATCCGTCGCGGCATCAGCACACCGCGGACGAGTCCGCCGGCGTCCTAGAGGCCGTCTACTCGTCCGACGGACTCCCGTCCCTCGCCGTTCCCCTCCCCCCCCCGCCCCTCCCGTCGTCCGTCGGGGACGACGACGACGACGAGGGCCGCCGCCGCCCCGGCGGGGGCGGCGGCGCGGGCGGGTCCGACGACGCGATCGAATCGCTCGCGTCGGACCCGCGCGCGGCGTTCGACGCCTTCGTCGTCGCGGCGGGAGTCGGCGGCGCGCCATTTCCCGCCTCCGCTCGCGCCCGTCGTCCTGCTTCCGCCGCGCCGTCGTCGACGACCTGGGAGGATCCGCGACGGCGCCTGTTCCGACTCAGGTCCGAGGTCGAGGAGCTGGAGATCGCCCTCCGCGTCGACGGCGGCGACGGGGAGGGTGCCTACTCGCGCGCCGAGGCGTCGGAGTTGAGGTCGCGCCTCGACGCCCTCCTGTCGCCCGCGGGGAACGCGGGGGGATTGGCGGCCATGCTGCGCGGGAGGCAGGAGGACCTGTCGTCGGTCATTTCCAGGGACGTGGCGAGGCTCTCGGCGGAGGAGGCCGCCAGGGCCACCGCCGACGTTGACGGACGAGAGGGCGACTCGAAGAGGGGAGGAGACGGGGGGGGAGGATCGTCGTCGTCGGGCGGGAAGATCGTCTACGAGCTGTACCGGGAGGGCGTCGGCAGCAAGAGAGCGACGTCCGAGTCCACCACCGTGCCGCGGGAGGTGGCGTTGGAGGAACGATTGCGCAGGCTCGAACTCGCCGTGGGATCGTCGTCGTCGTCATCGTCGTCGACGACGATGACGACTACGACCGGCGGAGGCATCGCCAACAAATCGATATTGGAACGTATCGACGAGGCGGAGCTGCTGGTCCGCGAGGTCGACGCGTCCGCGATCGAGAAGCTTGCCGCGAGGGCCAAGGTCGTGCGCGCCGACCTCGAGGCCGCCGCCCGCGCGAGGTCCAAGCTCGCGTCCGCGTCCGCCAGGTCGGGAGTCGGCGGAGTCGGCGGCGGGGAGGATTTCAGGAGGGTGTCGGAATTGCACGCCGCGATGCTCGAGCTCGACGGCATGTCGGCCCACCTCCCGGCGCTCGCGTCGCGACTCCTGGAATTGTCGACGCTCCACTCGAACGCCGCCGAGTTCGAGACCCGCCTCGGGGCGGCGGAGGTGGCGCTATCGCGATCCGAGTCGACGCTCGCGAGCGTGGAGAGGGCGCTCGCGAGGATGGAGGAGGGGTGGAAGGAGAACGTGAAGGTGGTGGAACGCAACGTCGACAGGTTGGATGGATTGCTAAATTCGTTGAACGAATGAATTGCACCGATCCCCCCGCCACGCCACGATGAAGTCAGTGACGGAGAGAGCGTGCATGTTTGGTCAACCCTCCATCGTCAAAATTGACGATGTATACCTAAAATATATAACCACGGGGGCTTATATTATGATATCGACAATTCATCCAATAACGTGATCTCTACTTTCCATTTACAACATAACCACCTAACTGCCTAACGAATAAGCACGCCCGAAAAATAGATAGTTAAACCCCGATTCGTCTGGCGGGGGAGGGGGGGGTATCTACCGTACCATACCACGAGACGCCACGGACGGAACCTACTCGGCCCTTCTCAGTTCTCGCAACTTCCCGTCCCGATGCCTCCGAAGCAAATCCACGAATTCCGATTTCTCCGCCAGGCCCACGGCCATCCTCCCCAAACCCGCCCTGACGATCGCATCCTTAAGCTCCCTCACCGACATGTCGCCCGGGTCCTTCAACTTTACTTTGCAACTGTCGTCGGGCGGGATGACCTCCCTCAGGAAGGCGAGTAGGTCCGATACTTCCTCGGGCGACACCGAGTGCGCTAGGTTGGGGTACGTGACCAGCCGATAATCTGTCCCGCCCTTTATCGACGTGACGACGTCCCGACTGTCGTTCGCGGCCTCCAACCGAACGAGCGGATCCGACTCGCCGTGTCCGTGGAATATCGGCGTACCCTCCAATCCCGGCGACACGACGAACCCCGACGAGTGCGGGAGGTACCCGCTCAGCAGCGCGATGCCGCCGAGCCTCCCCCCCTCCGGGGAGAGCTGCATCCCCGTGTACAGGGAGAGGCCCCCCCCCTGGCTGAACCCCGCCAGGACGATCCGACGCCGAGGCAGGCCGCGCGCCGACGTCTCGTCGTCGACCATGGCCGCGAGCCTCGAGCGGCTCTCCTCGATGCCGTCGCACATTTCGTTGGACCGCCTGTCGAGGCCGACGATGTCGTACCAGCTGGGCATCGCCATGCCCATGTTCATGGTCACCCTCCTGGTCGGGGCCGTGGGGAGCACGAACTTGGCGTACGGCAGCGAGGACGAGAGACGCGCGGCGACGTCGACGAATCCGTCGGCCGTGTCGCCGAGTCCGTGGCATATTATCACAGTCGCGCTCTGGGCGGACTCGTTGACGGGGGTCAGGGTCACGGTGCCGTCGCCGGAACGGGTCTGGGAGTGCGTGGACATTATTACCGACCTCCTATTACGATATCTCTTTTTTATATTTTTTGTAAAAAATATCTCACTGCTATTCAAGACAAAAATCCTACGCGGGAACACAGGAGGGGGGATAGCTGTGGGGGGCTGCGAACAACTCTGGGGGGCACACAACATTTTAACCTATTTGGGGTTTGAGATATTATTATTATTACACGTGATGTGTGATGTGTGATGTGTGATGTGTGTGAAAATGTGATGTCATGCCTGTGTGAATGACCCGCGAGGAGGAATCTGGACGATGTGATAACGCCTGCCCTGCCTTGCCCATTGCATTTTAAAGAGGGGAAAGAACGACACACGATCAACAAACATTCACGCCTCCCGCTCGAGCGACAGAAGAGGCAGAGGGGAATAATATATGAATATCACATAAACATATCCTGGCGCAAGCACAAGCAAATGAAGCTTTCCATCCTCCGACAGTGGCTCTCGTGGCTCCAAGCCGGTCCCGGCGATCCCTCCGACGACGATTGTCTCGACTGCAACGCCAGGCCGTTCGTGCCCACCAAGCGACTATGTGAGCGCGATTACGTCATTGTCGACATGCTCAACAGCCAAGGACACGACGTCGTTTCCTTCTGCGTCACAGATCCGCATCAGCCGGACAATCCGCTGATTTACGTGAGCGAGGGATTCTCGAAATTGACCGGGTACGAGTACGACGACGTCGTCGGGAGGAACTGTCGATTCTTGCAGGGCGCGGAAACGTCCGAGGAGGACCGACTTCGGATATCGGACGCGTTGAAAAGGGAAAAAGAGTGCAGCGTGAACTTGTTGAATTACAAGAAGGATGGGACGAAGTTCGTCAACGAGGTGGGTCGCCCAGCTGGGGCTGTTGGATCGTACTTGCGCGGAGGAGGCGTTTTTGCTATTTTGACGATGATCTATGACGAGCTATGATGACAATGGCGAATTGGTTGGAGTTACAATTATGAGTTGCTAATATTTATGATTTCAACGGGAGAATCGATCTTCCTTTCTCGTCCCAAGCCTCATTCATACTTCTCATTCTTGCGCGCGACGCCGTCATTCTTCAACATCCAGTTCTTCCTAACACAATTGAGGACAGAAAAGAAGGAACTCGCATATTACATTGGGATACAAGCCGCAGTGAGCAAGCGAGGACCAGGACAGATGCCTTCGAACCCAGGTGCGTGTTTCAACCCTAAACCCTAACTCGGTGGATATTATATTCGATTCTCTCTTCGTTTATCGTTGATATTTCATGCCGCATGTACTAAAATAGGTTGGATTTATACGTTGGGCAATCATGTATAAATATATTTTAAGCGGATCGGAGTCAATTCAATATTCTGACGATATGGAAGAGAGAGGGAAAAATCGCCGTCAAACGCGAGTGATGCGAATTTATTACCTATTCTCCGTGCGAGTAAACGATGACAGTCTGTAAATGGAGTGAATTAATGGCAACACTTTCGATTATGGTCTAGTCAGTGGGAGGCGTCGCGCCAAGCTAGCTGGGAGTGTGGGGAGAGTGTGAGTTAGCGCCATATCATGTTTCAGCACTGATGGTCAGGCTATAATAACATAAATAGAGTGCATGCATTATTTCATTTGGAGCTTTGCCACTCAACAGTATTACCAAGGTGATCCTAATGAGATATTGTCGTTTCTCGCAAGAAGCTGCTCACCTGAGCAATATAGCGCTTCTTCACCTCGTGCTCTCATTCTCAAATACCATGTCTCTATTGCAAATCTCAATCTTCTTCACGGTACGACACATTACATCAATCTAGGCGTGTACCTCTAGCACCACCCAAGACCCTGGGACGAGTTGAAGCTGAAGCTTTATCCAACTCGTCCACTCCCATCCTCCAAATAATCTAGGAGGTGAAGCTTTAATCCGGCCTCGTTCGCTTTTAATGGAAGAGCATGCAGAACAACTCTAACAAACGCGTGAAATGTAGTCCTTTCATTTCGAATTATTTCGAATTAGATAGATTTTGACAACGGTGGTGCATAGAGAAGCGGATGTGGCATCCATCCATTTCTTCATCACGATGATTTTTAGGCGGCGGGCTTCACCTTACATATCCATTCTTAGGCCTGATGCTGATGGGCCTGCCGCTCTCTCCGAAGAAAATTCTCGTATTCTTGGGATTAATATTCGTACTTCCAGGTTGCCGCCGTAGACAAGTGTTGAAGGATGAGATCGACGGGGATGGTGATGCGTGCAGGCTCATGTCATCGTCGAAACTAGAAGACATCGTTACGCGGCGGACCGAAGACAGGCGACATAATTTGTCCTCATCCATCCGAAAAAAACTGTCTCCGTCCAGCGGTGCCACTTTCACTTGCCATTCCTCGAGGCGGGCAGGAGGGTTTTCCACCTGCATCGTGTGCGAGTGGAGCACGGTGAGATCGTGGGCGACGGGGCGGATCCTAATCCAGTAGTTGCCTTGATATTTGGTCGTTGACATCGGAGAATGGGATCGAAAGGGTATGTGCTTGTGATTCGTCGGATATTTCGTCTTGTTCACCGGCGAAGACGACGACGAATTGCCGTCGCCGGATTGGGAACGTCGACGCGTGCCTCTCCCCGTTGCCACCCTGATGCTGCTGCTGCTGCTGTTGTCGGCCATGACGACAGTGGCGTCGTCGCTAATGTCAGCTCCCATGTCAATGTCAGGACCAGAGTTATCCCCTGTGTTCATTATGGTGCACTTCTAGGCTTCTAGGGTTCAAACGTTCTCGTTGGAGATGGATGACTAATGGAGAGGCAGTTCCCAATATCTCCTCTGTGATCTTCCGCGTTGTTTTGGTGATCAGTGATCAATGAGACAGGAGAGGAGCATGATCACGATGCAGGGAGAGGTGTTGAAGCTGTGAACAGAAGAAAATCAAGGGATCGGTGAAGTGAAAAGCGCTTTCTTCGCAGGCTTCGCGCTTCTACTAATTTACGCGTTTTCTTTTTGAATTTCTTCCTCGCTTCTCTAAATCGGGAGTTGTACGTACCTATTCTCTCTTTTTACCGCGACTCGCGACTCGTTCGCGACTCGCGACATTTGGTATTGACGCGGACATGCCCGTATGATAGGAAAGAGGAAAGTAGATTTACCACGCACAGACGCACACAACATCATTCCAAAAAACAGGAAAAAAACACCATTGCCACCCCGACTGACCTCGACTCTTGCTCGACTCGACAGCACTACATGCTTTTACTGGATGCCGGCCTACACCTAATCCTAAGCTAAACAATGTACTAGGTGTAGGGAGAGAGTTTTTAGTGTGGTGCCAAAAACTTGCCTGGGTTAGTCCTGCGCGACCCAGGCTCCCCTCAGACTCGAAGAGTCGTCCCACTCGTCATTGCATGACAAGTCTGAGGGGAGGTTGTTGGAAGAGCACCCCACCATTGGGCCGGGTGGCAGGTGGTCCGGGGCATCACCGGGGCACCCGCCGCCTGGCACACTCGGCGATCTCCCCTACGGCCTAGTTCCCCCTGTAACACATATGGTCCCCCTTGAGAGTGTCTCGTCGACTTTTTCTCCGGACA
Organism: Stephanodiscus triporus; assembly: GCA_036939755.1. Taxonomy (NCBI): domain Eukaryota; phylum Bacillariophyta; class Thalassiosirophyceae; order Thalassiosirales; family Thalassiosiraceae; genus Stephanodiscus; species Stephanodiscus triporus. The sequence continues at coordinate 6,253 of JALLAZ010000034.1, forward strand.
GAGTCGATATCAAATATTGTGTGTCGGCCGCGAAAATGCGGCATCATTCCCCTCGGTTGTCCCCATCTGTAAGACGATGCCCCCTATGTTTGTCTCTCCTGTGTGGTTACACGTCCGGTTCGATTATGTGGAGTGTCGTGTGTGGAATCTCCGTGAATGCATTCCCCGTGATGTTGACAAAGTTGAATTTGCGCTTCATGTCCCATGACATGTTGTGTGCATAGCACGCCAACTCCTCCCGGATGTATTCCTTAAATGTAGCACCTTGCCATCGGCACATCTTCTGGATTTGGGTATCGGAATACCTGCTCAGGGAGAGTGCATTGGCGACATTGGAATCCCTTTGGTTGTTGGATATTGGAGTTCCGTTGCTGCAGATTTTAGGGCTCTGCTGATGTGTTCCGCAGTCACGTCAGCCTGTGCTTCATCGGACCAGTACGATGATAGCATTGTTTTCGGCATCCCGCCGTGCTGCCAAATGTGGATGTATCATCGTCCCAAGGCTCGGACGGGGCAGAGGATTCCTTGCCATCGGCCTTGTGGTAAACACAGACCCCTTTCCACCCATTTTTCTGGTTGTCAAGCTTCATTGCGGCGCCATCCGCGGTTGCGATGAGCGACGGGGCTGCACTTCATTGGAGGCATCTGAGTTCCCGTACTCGTTCTTTTTGAAGAAGGTGATGTCCTCGTATTTGAATTGGACTGTTTGCTTTGTTTCGTTGCGCGTGCCTTTTATTGTGTACTCCCCGGTGCGCAGGAGGTAGTAGAAAGCAACAAGTGTGAGGTCCCCGATTGCCTGGTCTAGATTGCTCGCGGTGCTGTCGCATCCGTGTTCTGCGAGGAGTTTTGGGACGTCGGCCTCGACGGGGAGCTGTTTTGTTGTTGGTGGGTCTTCCTTTCTCCATCCGTCCAAGGTTTGGGAGTCGTGGGAGGAGCCTGTTGTTCCCCAAGACCTTGTTGGGTTACTTCCGCACACCAGCGCGACCTCCTGTCCAATGGCCGTGATAGCGCCAATGACCGTTCCAGTCGCGATGCGCTTTCCCCACCCAAACAGGCCCTGTCGGACCCGTTTGGCGAACCCTGTGAGTGCGCGCACTCTGGTCGTGTACTCGATCCCCTGTACAAAAGGGTCCAATCTCAAAGGCTGGACATACCGTGTCCAATTAGTCCAGTGTGTTTGCCTATTCTGGGTAGTCACTGCCACGCGTAATCATCTTTGATCCAAACTAGAAGACGGTCCAGGAGGCCTGTTGGGGGAGGGGGAATTCGGTATTGAAAAGGGTGAGGAAGTCCTTATCAGATTTGCATTCCCATTCCTTGACGCTCCCAAACGAGCGCAAGGGGATGTCCGTTAGTGCATTTTTGACGCCCGGAATGTGTACCGGGGTTAGGGGGCATGTCTGTTGGATGTTTAGGCGGAGGACGAGTGCTCACATGAGTTGGGCCATGACCCGTGATTTGCGCGAGGCCATTTTTGTGACCCAGCTGACCAAAGGTGAGTTGTTGCTAAAAAGCGCAATATTTTTGTGGCAGAGATCCTTTGCCGTGCCCTCTAAGCAGAGCCATAAGAGGAGGTATCCTGCCATTTCGAGGTCTGAGTTCGTGAGTTTGCTGTTGGGGTTGTCGAAGGACACCAATTTCTGCCGTATTGTCTCCGGCCATGTAGACGAAAAACTGTTGGGGTTATTTTGGACAGTTCCCCAAGGACTACCCCCTCCACGTCGTGGCTGGAGGCGTCAACTATGCCGATATAGTCAGGCCAGTTGGCCACCAGGTCCTTGCATTGGGTTGGGCATTTTGTGGAGGTCTGAAGGATTTTCTGCACGTCTGAGATGGCCTCCAATAACGTGCCGTCCTTGTGGAGTTAGACCACCTTTGTTCGTTTTTGAATAACCTAAGTCCGTGTCCTTCCCGAAGGGCTGTGAATGCGTGTGGCGCAGTTTCACCACGATGGATTCAAACTCAGTGAAGGGGATGCCTCGTTTTCCTTTTGCCACGCCGCGGATCCATTGGTGTAGGATTTGTAGGAGGGAGGCCCATTTTTTGTCCTTGAGCCATATGGTTTTGTGCACGCCGTCAAATTCGAAGCGGAGAAGGCATTTTGATGTTGCAAAGGTCTCCTTGCCCTTGCGGAGTTTTTTGTGTGAGATTGGGTTGTGCCGTCATCTTTGCTTGGGGGGAAAACATCGTGTATCCCGTGCAGGATGCCTCGTGCAACATGCTCCACCTGCTGTTGAGTTGTTGGGATGATGCAGGCAATAAAGTCGTCCACATAGACCTCAACTAGGTAACGTAGTCGACCCCCGGATTCCGTTGGGGCGCCGACGTTGGCGCCCACCCAGTGAGAGAATTTGTGTGTTGGTAGAGCCCCTACGCCGGTCTCGATGTAATCCACTGCCACGTCCCATGCCGTCTCGGATGCCGCACAGAAATAAGGTGCCGATTCTACCCAGCCCATTTGGAGGGAGTTCGGCACAACGAGGCGTGTTCTTGGCTCCCCGGCTTTTTGCGGCAAGACGTAACAAAAATTCCATGTTTCCCCTTCACGGCAGTTTAAACGCCAGAAACGTCTTGTATGTCCCATTTTGCCATAAGGATGACAGCCTCGTCAGGAGCTCTGCAAACGCATGTATGATCCGTTTCAAGGAATGTCCCAACTGTCCGATCGCGCCCTGTGGGGCGAGCTTTTGAGTGGTATTGTTGACCGATGGGACCGTTCCCCCGTCGTCCAGTCACAACGCGAAGGACAGGTCGAGTATCGACCGGTAGGCGCGCGACTTGTGAGGTATCGCTGCCACTGGTGATATTTTTAGTTGCTTGGGGTGGTTATGCTTGATGTTGTCCCAGAGGACGACGTGTGCCTGGCCCTTGGCGACCTTGTCGGCCACCTCCGTTGCGAAGTGTTCGAGTGCGTCTGGCTTGAGGGCGGACTTGTGGGGCCCGCGATCGATCGCAGCTTGGACTTGCGCTGTTGTCCAGTTGGAGTTGGTGCCCGTCGCTGTTGGGCAGCCGAATTTTTCCCAGTCCGTCAGGAGTGTTGCCGCCTTGTGCTTGAGGGCCAGTCCTTGTGGGGCCATCTTGCTATCTGCCAATGTGTTGTTTTGTTTGTCCCAATGATCTTTGCCGAGGAGAGTGCTGCTCCGGTGCCGCTGCCATTGGGAGGTCACCGGTTGTGTCAGTAGCATATTCTGGCGGTGCAGTTTGTCTTGTTTCCGCAGTTGTGGTGTTGTGGCCCCAGCTGCGATCCGCCCGTGGCATTGATGAGCGGTGGGCGGAGGAGGTTGTTGTCCTCGTTGTTGCCGGTTCCCGCCTGGTGTGGCCTATTGTCCCTCGTGTCTCCCGTGCTGTCTGTGGTACTGATGTCCATGTTGCTGTTGCTCACTGTGCTGCCCCAGGCCGTGTTGCTGTTATCACTGAGGTCGTAATCAGATGTTGACTTACCTTGTCCGTTGTCGAGTAGTTCCCGGGGTAAGACCCATCCGTCCTCTCCCTTGTTCCTGTGGCCACTGGTCATATGGCGTGGCACGTTGGTGGTGGTTTTTCCTGTACGGTCTGCGGGCACATGCCCGATAAGTGTTTTGCTCGGTGGCCTAGTTGGCTTTGTTGAGAGCAAGTCCACTTTGTTGTCTAATTTAACTTTCTTAGTGTTGTTTCCCATGATTCCCCCTTCCCTAAAGTTCGTGTTTACCCCCATTGTGCCCCGCTCCCGTGTGCGCCCGTGTTGTGGTGCACATGGCCCCTGTCAGGCCTGGGGGCCTTCCGTCTTTAGGCGCTTGCCAGGGGACCCTTCCCCTCCTCCGCCCCCAACGCAAGCGTTGACACCCAGTGTGAGCATTTGGACGACTGCGTCCGCAAACCCGTTGGTGTGAGGGCCTGTACACCCGCGAGGAAACTACGTCCCATGTTTTTGGAGATTTGTTCGACCAGGTGCAGATCGTGCCCCCCCCCCACTGCACGGTGTGACGGTGGCCGTCCTTACCTCTACCCCCAGGGTGAAAATGAGGCGCCACTCACACCAGTCAAGGAATTCCGGGTCCTGGCACAAGGCCGGCTCTGGTATCCCGATGTTTAGGAGGCTGGAGTCGTTCTTTTCCTGGGCAGCAGCGATACACCACTCGAGTATTAGCCGCCAGCGCTCGGGGTCGATGGTCGTATCCTTGTTGAGGTGGTTTTGGACATACCCATATAGATGATGTGGGAGGCAGGTCCCCCCTTGTGCCTGGATATTCTCCGCAACGAATGACGGCAGGGCGAGGAGCCAGGCAGGGCGAGGAGCCAGGGAAGCATCTTCTCCGTGAGTGTGACGTCGTCAGCCCCGGTGGTCCAGAGTTGGTCCCAATTTCCCCACTCCGCGAGGTGGTTGTCAAAGTTGATTCTCTTGTTAAGGAACTTGACCTTTGTCCATGCCCATGCATTTTGGGGGGGTAGGATGAACAGGACGGGGTGTTGGCAGCTGCCCCTGTCGCCGATGAACCCGATGTATTTGCCCTGGACGCCGGCTGCCATGCCGGACATTCCGGAAAATTGCCCAACTGAGTGGGTCATGTGCACCACTGGGGAGTGTCCCTTCATGAAGGCAAAAGCCCTGAAGGTGGTCTGATTGACTGTTTGATCGTGGAAAGCGACACTCTTGGCTTGTTGGTCCCCGTCGATGTGGCCTTGCCAGTCGAGCTTGCGGCCGATGACCGTGTCATCCCGCCGATTTTTTATTGTTCCCAGGTGCGCAGCAATGGCACCCCCTGGGCCCTGGCATGGCCTCCTTGCTGGTTTGTGTGGGGGCTGCCCCCTGTCAAAGACCATGCCTTGGTCGCCAACCCCTCCCACCCCAGTGATGTTGCTTTGGACGACAGCGTTGTCGTTCGCGCCCACCTCGTTGGGGATTTCCCCGTGTCCCCATGGGGGTGGCCCCCCTTGCTGTAGTTGCCCTGGGTTTTCCCACTCACTCCTTTGGGTGGCACCAGTCCTGTTGGCCAGGAGATTTGTTACTCCGAGGGCAGAGAGCCCGCTGACGTAGCTGAACTCGTCGTCGTCATTTCCCCCTTGGCACTGCGACGCGTGTCGTGTGGGGGGGGTTGCCCTGAACCCCACCGTTCCCATGACGTGGTCGGCAGCGTTGCCAAGATAGTTAATTTTTTCTGTGCAGTAGCTTGTTTTTGGTCGCCCTTGTTGCCCTGGCATACGCGGCTTTGCTATCCTCACCAGTAGCCGGTGTCTGAGTCGATGTTGTCGAAGTCGGCTGCTGCGGAGGAAGCCTCGCTGCTATGGTCCGAGGACGAAACGGATGACGAAGAATTTGATGGCAATGACGCCACAGGGTCGAAGGATGATCCCGTCAAGAACCACCACGCGGAGCCAGACCCCCGGAGGGAGCTGCCGGAGGTCAGGGTGGTCGACGGGGTAACCCGACGTCTCGTAACCTAGGGCCGCGATTTTGTCGCGTTAACACGCGGATGTTGGGGCGACCAGTCGGGTAAAAGATAATTTCACCACACGGCAGGTGCAAAGGGGAGGAATTCGGGGGGGGGGGGGGGGTCCATGAAAACCAAACGATTAGATTCGTTTCGGAAACGATATTTTTACGCTCCCGTGCGCTCGCGCCTGCGCGATGTTGCTGGGGGAATTTTTTTGTGTCCCCTCTCCGGTGCCTTCGGGCCGCGCTTCCGTAAGATGCGGGGGAGTGTTTGTCCCTATTTTTATTTCTGCTCGTGCCGTTTTGCCGCTGCTTAAAATGCTACTAACTAACCTGGCAATCAGCATAGCATGGTGGTGCTGTCGAGCCCCAAAAGCGGAACGAGCTTCCCTCATTCCGTGGTGCGTCGCGGTCTGTCCATCGTCCCAAAAAACACGAAAAAAAACACCACCCCGCTGTGCCCTTCACCTGCCGCATTCTGTGTTTTTGCCTCGCCACCCTCCGTCGTCCCGTCACCAGTGCAACAAACCTCTTCGATCTGCAGAACCCCCCCATCAGTTCAATATCAAAGTACCACCATCGCCCCATGGCTCAATCATTCTGGGATGCGGCAGCACCAGTAATCTCTGTCACCGAACGGCATCCCTTCCTCGTATCGATGGTCGAAGGCACGCTTAAGCCCGAGAACTTCGCATACTACGCTATTCAAGATGCTCTATACCTGACGGACTTTGCCGACTGCCTACGACTGCTGGGTGAAAAGATGGCAGATTTGAATGCGGACGTATCGATGCGATTGCATCAATTTGCGGCGGGAGTTGAAGAGGACGAGAAGGAATTGCATAGAACCTTTTTCAAGCAGTGAGTGGACGATAACGTTGCATTCGACTGATATTTGCCTGAATTTTTTAGCTGCCAAATCTTACACTCCTGACAATCCAAAACTTACCACATCTCCTGCTAAAGATGGAATATTGACGCAACGAACGCCGAACCCATGCCCCACACTCGTGAGTTGCACAGAAAATCGTTCCAAGATAATCTCTTTCGTGCAAGCTCAACTGAATTAGCTTTTGGGCTTTCATAAAATCAACAGTCCTGTACACGTCCTATATGATACGCATCGTATCTACCCGACCTCTTGCGGAGGGTTTGGCTGTATTGCTCCCCTGCTTTTGGGTGTACATGCACGTAGGAAATTGCATGCTCAAATTACGCGACAAATTGGGAGATTCAGTCAAGCGTCCACCGGAGTTTGATGCGTGGATAGACATGTACACCGGAGAAGACTTTGAGAAAGTGGTCAAGGATTACATAGCCATTGTGGATGATATGGCAAAAGGAGTGGACAGTGAAACGCTAAAAAGGATGGAAGAACATTTTATTATGTCATGTAAGTTGGAGCATCTCTTTTGGGATCAAGCGAACGACTTGGCGCGATGGCCTGAATTTTTAGAATCAAAATGAATGTCTTTCTATTTTAATTGAATCGAACTACTATGTTTGGTTATCTTGACGGAGCAGAGGTTACATTTGGGTGGTTTTGTTTCTGCAGAAATGGAAATGACCAGAGGTCGGGCCACCTTAAGGGATATTTGATCTAACAAATAGCAAAAAAGATATCACAAGTTCTATGTGTATGAATCCTATTTATCTCAACTTACGATACACTCTCTTCTCTATGCGAACCGCTTGCTTTTTTGCGCTCGCATGCAAAATAAAATATTTGCCTCAAGGATCAAGGCCCCGAATGAAAAGATGTCTTCCCCCGCGGCAACGACGACGACGACGACGACGCCATCGCCGCCGCCGCCGACTTGTTCGGCCGACGAGCAGGTCGCCGATCTAACTACTGCCCTCCAGCGGGAGAAGACCGCGAAGCGCAAAATGTACGGCTACCTTGTGAAGATCGCCGACGAGCTCAAGACCCTTCGCGCCGAGAGCGAGCAGCTGATATGCGCTTCCGAGTACGCGCAGAAGGCGTGGCACGAGGGGGGGATGTGGAGGGGTCCGAACGTGTTGCCCGGCGCGTCGTCGTCGCTCGATGCTTCCAGGAGGGGATCACCGGATGGGAATAATAATAACGGCGGCCCTAAGCCCTGCGGCGGACCGGGCCTCGTCCCCCGTGCCCCCGTGAGCTTGACCGATCTGTTCTTGGATATTGTTAGTGAGTTCCAAATTCGCGTTGGATTTGCATGGGCGGATGTAGCCCTTCTACTTCGCGCCCGCACCATCGCTTATTCCTAACAACGTTCGCACTCTTTCACTTTTACTATGAATTTTCGTAAGCCGTGACGAGCTTCTCCCGCGTGGGAGCCGCGATCCAGGACCGCGGGACCATCGACCTGCCCATCTTCGCTTACTTCGTTGTATTCTGGTCGATATGGAAGAAGGAGGAGTCGTACTCGACGCGCTTCGACACCACGGACATCTCGTCGCACCTGACGACGCTGTCGGTGTGCTTCGCTCTCCTGGGGGGGAGCTTATCGGCCTACTCGACGTTCGATTCCGGCGGATGCACCCGAATAATGGGCGTGGCCATGTTCTCCGCCCTCCTGCACGTGGTTTTGCACGTTCGGGTGTGGTATTGGTTCAAGGAAGCCGACGGAACGCGGGGGGGGACCGCCGAATCCGTTAATTTTTCCGTGAAGAAGTACGCCATCTTCAACACGGTCATGAATGTCCTCGAGATGATCACTTGGGGACTGGGGATCTATCTGCCGAACGGGAGCATTTGGAGGAAGTGGATCTTCCTAGTCGGGATCGTACTGAATCTGAGGCTACCGGGCATGATCATGCCGAATGATTTTCACGGTGAGTCGAACAACGCTTAGTGTTGGTTCGCTAGAGTACCTGTCATCCCTTCGAACTTAGGGAGAGATCCACTGTTCTTACATTGCCGATAATCTCATCCTCCCATAACGATTTGAATACAATTCATCGTTCGCAGCCGCGTGCTCCAAACGCGGCGTCCTATTCATCCTACTCCTTGGATTCAATCTTCAAAGCATTCTTACCACAGCATCTCCCTTCTTTAATTACTGGGAACCGACCTGGGACCAGGTGAGACCACTATTTTGATTCACTTTCATGCCGCCTCCGATTATTTTGTGTGTATTTGCTTTGTGTCCTCAGCGTCACTGCGCATATTTCCAATGCCAAATTTCTCTGACATCGTCCACTCGTGTGCATCTTCAGTATGCGTTTCTATTCCTGGCGTGCTTCCTCCTGTTCATGATCAAGCTGCTCTACGTGGACGACACCTACACAATCGCGCCACACGATCATGCCCTCCTCTACAACAGAGCCGCCGGATTTTTCTTCAACATGGGGAACGTCGCTTTGCTGCTGTTCACGACAGTTCTCGGTTCTGGTTTAAACTTGCTGACGCATAGCTACCTCGCAGCGGCTGCGGCGTTGCCAAACGATGCGAAGAATTTAGTCTGTGGCGGGCTGTCAGCTGTTGTTTTCTCGATTTTCTTTATTAAATGCATGCACATACGCCGGGTGCCTACTGAACCCAAGCACCACGAGCAAATGTTTTTGATCGTGTACTTTACGCAAGTCGTTGGCATCCTCATCGTCGTTTTCATTACGGCCCGCATGTGCTTCCTGCCGGCGGGAGAAACCTACGGATTCTTGGCATTGTTGATGCGGAACGAGATCGAGATGCTCTTCGTCTTGGTTATTTTCGCGGTGCTGTTGCTCGGTATTTCATACACTGACGAGGCCCTCGAGTTGCGCTTGTACAGCGACGCGTCCGAGGCGAGCGAGAATCGAGTGCGTCCGTTCGGGATTTGGACGTACTTCAACTACGACGAGCCGCTTCATCTGGAAGCATTGGCCTTGGAACGCAACCGAGGGTTGGCACAGAGATCTCCATTGCTCGGGGCGTCGGTGATGAGCTTTTCTGGGTCGATGTCTGGATTCTCGATGTATAACTCTTTCGCAAATTTCGCCGCCTTATCGAAAGAGGAAGCGTGAAATGTCGTGACTATCATTGAGAGCACATCGTTTGTAGTTGTCCCAATATTAATCTTCTTGGTGAAAGAGACGAGGCGCCACTAGATCCTTCATACTTTGATGCAAAAGAAAAACAGGCTATGCAAGAAAGCAAGAACAAATGCAGTAATTCTTTTCGACCGCACTGGGGCGTCACGAGTGGCAATTCTTCCCTTACTTTCGTCAAGAGCAAGCAGGATAGCACTTCCGCCCTACTTTTCCCTCATCAAAGATGATACTATTCAATAGAAATCCTTTTAACATTAGATTATTTGTCTCTCATAAACCGACAGTTAGCGATCAACATTTTTATTTTCTCTGAGATGAGAGAGCACATTATTTCTTTTGGCGGGAAGAGCGGAGGAGAGTACTTACGTGGTGGTATGTAGGAGTGAGAGAAAAATTGGCGCGACCCTCGCTCCTCTACCTATCTCTCGTTTGTCATTTTTTGGGGTTTCAATCGAGTGAAAGTGATAACGCGGCACCGCCACCGAAAATAATAATAAAATGGCCGGGCAGAGATCGCTGACGTCCTTCTTCGGCGCGTCGTCGTCGTCGTCGTCGTCGTCGTCTGCTTCGTCGAAGAAGAAGGAGAAAGGCGCGACCACGACTGCGGCTACGACTACGACTACGACGTCGACGGCGACGGCGACGGGCGGATGTCGTCGGCCTCCTCCCCCTCCCCAGGAGGACAAGAATGGGAAGGACGCGACGATCGATGCCGCGGCGGCCCGCGTCGACATGGAGAACCTGACGAACGGGGGAGACCAGGACCTCGTGGACACCGACGACGACGGCGACGACGGCGACGACAACGATGACAACGAGGAGGCGCCGGTCGCGTCGTCGGCTAGGAGGCAGAAGCGCATCAGGAACGAGTCCTCATCCGCCGCTCTCGGGAAGCGGGTCATCGACGACGAGAGCGAGGAGGAGGATAAAGACGAGGAGTTGGAGGACGACGACGAGGGCGACGACGAGGAGGATTATGATGACGAACGCGACGCGGACGAAGAAGACAAGGAGGCGGAGGAGGAGGAGGAAATGAAAGTCGACGACGACGACGATGACGCGGTCCTCAAAGGAAAATCCAACAAGAAGCAAAAGACCCTCGACGGCAGGGATGCCGTCGTCGTCGTCAACAAGAAGAAGCCGACCCCATCCTCCGCCACGACAAAAAAATCAGAGACCGTCGCCAGGGCCATGAAATCGAACGAACGACTACTCGAGATCATGTCGGGCGAGGTCGATCCCAACGCCAACGGCGACTCCGGCGAGCTCCTGTGGATGCCGTACGACAAGCCGACGCCGTACTCGGCGCTGTGCGACGTCTTCACCGGCATCGAGAATACGTCGGGACGGTTGGAGATACAGGAGAGGTTGACGACGTTGTTCCGTACGGTGCTGCTCAGGGAGATGACGGAGGGGGGGAAGGACGGCGCCGCGGCGGCGATTCCCCGACGCGCGTCCGACCTTCACGCCCTGGTCTACCTGGCCTCGAACACCGTCGCGCCACAGCACGCAAACATCGAGCTCGGCGTGGGCGACTCCATCCTGATCAAGGCCATCGGCGAGGCGTCCGGAACGTCAAACGACATGATCAAGAAAAAGTACGAGAAGGAGGGGGACCTGGGAGACGTCGCGATGAACGCCAAGGGACGGCAGAGGACGTTGGTGGGGTTCAGCGTCAAAGGTGGCTCGGCGGGCGGGCCGAAGAGGCTGAGCTGCGTCGACGTGCTCAGGGTTTTCAAGGAGATCGTGAGTACATCGTCGTCGTCAACGCTGTTCTCGCTTTCGCGCATATCATCTTCCGCTTCGTCGTGCATTCACGCCCCTTCCCCCGAAAAACGCCGCGCTCGCGGATCTTCGTCCGTCGACTTCCCGCGGACGCGAAATCGAACGATTGCGCGCGCATCCCCTTAAGGCCAACGTCACCGGATCGCAGTCCCAAAAGTGGAAGGTCGACAAGATAAAGTCCCTCCTCGTGCGAGCCAAGGGCACCGAGTCGCGGTACATCATCCGCGGACTCCAGGGGAAGCTGCGCATCGGCCTGGCCCAGAGCACGGTGCTCGCGAGTCTCGCGCACGCGGCCCTGCTGACCAGGCCCGCGGGCGTGGCGCACACGAGCGAGGGGAGATTGGAGGAGATCCGGAATATGGACGGGACAGACGGCAAGTGTGGGTCGGCGGCCGCTGTGGGCCTGTCCCGTCTTCTGGTTATTTGTTATGTGATCCATTTCTGTTCGTTCCCGGCTCCACGATGCGCCTACTCTGATAGTCGTCCATGTCTCTTCTCTCTCTCTCTCTTACCTCCCTCTATCTCTACGAAATAACAGAGGCCTTTCCCGACGCTGCCCGTAAGCTATGCTGCAGCCCCCCCCCCCCCCTTGACGTCCAACTCGAGGCCGCCGTGGCAATAGTCAAGAGGGCATACAACGAGGTCCCGTCGTACGATTCCCTCCTCGATGCTCTCCTGTCGCAGCCACTTCACGAATTGCACAGGCACTGCTCTCTCACCCCCGGCGTCCCCGTCGGACCAATGTTAGCAAAGCCAACGAAGAGCATAAAGGACGTACTGAAGCGCCTCGACGGGATGAGGTTCACCCTCGAGTACAAGTACGACGGCGAGCGGGCGCAGGTTCACATGCTACCGAACGGCGAGACGAGGGTCTTTTCCCGGTCGCTCCTCGACAGCTCGGAGAAATTCCCGGAGGGTGAGAGCAGTGGACAAATTTTTATGTCATGAACATACATTTTAGCTTGGCTCACGCTGACAAGACGCAATCTCACTTCCCTCCGCTGCGCCCAGTGCCTCTCTACGTCCGTGAGTCGTGCGCCGCATCAGGGGTGACGGATTTCGTCCTAGATGCCGAGGTGGTTGCTTTCAATCGCGAGACGGGACAATTCGCTCCGTTCCAGGTCCTTTCGACGCGCAAGCGCACGGGCGAGTCGGCGGAGAGCGCCAAGATACGCGTGATCGTCCAGGCGTTCGACTTGATGTACCTGAACGGCAAGTCGCTGTTGGATAAGACGTTAGCGGAAAGGAGGGACTTGATGAAGAGGAATTTCCTCCCGATCGACGACAAGTTTCAGTGAGTGATCCGTTCGACCCTTTTTGTCGCGTGCTGGGCGCATTCATTTCTGCTGATTTTTATATGCCACATACATCATTGGAAATTATTGCAGGTATGCCACATCGATGGACCACAAAGAAGATGGCGACACCGCCGCCATCGAAGAATTCCTCGATGCTGCGGTGAAGGGTCAATGCGAAGGCCTTATGGTCAAGACATTGGACGAGAATGCCGCCTACGAGCCCAGCCGTCGTTCGCTGAACTGGTTGAAGCTAAAGAAAGATTACCTCGACGGGCTTGGCGACTCCGTTGATTTAGTTCCCTTGGGGGCGTGTGAGTATTGCCATGATGGTCTGATATTATCTATTAAATCGTTTGCCCGACCAGTGTTCTGATCAACATCCCTCTCTATAATATGCCCAATAATCAAGACCACGGTAAGGGGAAAAGAACCGGCGTCTACGGCGCGTATCTACTCGCGTGCTACGACGAAGACACGGAAGAGTTTCAAAGCGTGTGCAAAATCGGAACTGGCTTCTCCGACGAGGATCTGAAAGAACTCGCTGCCTCGCTCAACAATCATACCATCCCAGAAAAGAGCTCTCAATATAACGTTTCGGACGTTTTGGCGTGCGATGTGTGGTTCGACGCGGTGCAAGTATGGGAAGTCAAGGCGGCCGACCTTTCCAAATCGTCGACGCACAAGGGCGCCGTCGACAAGACTGGCGAGGTCGGTAGGGGCATCGGCCTGCGGTTTCCGAGGTTCGAACGCGTCCGTCCAGATAAGAAGCCAGAGGCGGCAACTACGAGTGATCAGATTTTGGAGATGTATTATGCCCAGGATTCTATCGTCGGAGGTGGTGATGGCGGTGATGACATGGATGGCATATGAAAATCATATTGTCATTGGCTACGACTGTCACTGAGGCGTGTATCTAGTGGGACTCGTCACATGTGCATCTCTCATAATAGACGGTGTATATTTTGCATGATTCAATAGTAATAGCAGTGATACAAAAAGAGGATGAATCTCGCCATACATTATTTGCTCTGCTGAATGAAAATCCGAGACGACCTTTAACACAAACGTGTGTTGGTGTGTGTGGAGATGAGTTATTAGTTTCTACTGATTCCAGATGGACTGTATTTGGCCGCTTAACAATGGTCTTACTGAATCCAAGATTTATCATGTCCACTTCCAATGAATATTTTCTGTATAATTTATTTGAGCCGCAATATCTGGGGGTAACAATCGTGACGTTTTGAAGAATATGACATCGTCCAACGACGGTACCTCTCCGTTGAATATTGTCATTAATCTGAATGGTAGTTACAGTTTGGACATTCGAGTATGATTGTGTGAGGGACGGGACGATCCTATGCAAAATGTGAGTAAATAATGTCATACCTAGACTCCATCCAAATATCTCTGTATCGATTCCTTACGTCGCATCCCGGTGTCAACCCCCTGACATCCACGACAGCGTCAACGTGATTTTCCTTCAAATTGTAAAATTCACAAGGTACACAATCCCTCAAATTCGATTTTGTTATGATCATATCCGCGCCACCGATCAAAGGGCGCAGTGCGTAGCCCGCATCCAATATAGTTCTGCCCATCTTCTGCTCGTAATTTTTGATTATATAAAATTGGGCATTCATGTGCGGCTTTTCCAAGCAATCGAATATGGCCCCGGATTCCATTATCAGAGCTAATCCGATTTTGTCCACGGCGTACGCCATGCTTTGTATGTGAATTGCATCCACCAATTTGCAGTTCATGCTCAATCCCGTCATCTTCACTCGATCGTCCAGCAATCCTGTGAAGTGGGACGTCCACGGAGCGGGTCTGTTCGCGGACGGCGGCGCCGGACCCGTCACGCCGCAGTTGACAAACACGAAGTAATCGTAACTCGCGATGTCCCGCAGTCCCGACACCCCCCCGTACAGCGTCAGGTGGGCCGCCTCCATATCGTAACAGTCCCTCCTGCGCGAGACGAGGATGACTCTACCGTCGTTCGTCCTCCCCCTCGATCCGGCTTGTTTACACTGACGATCCAGTCGCCGTATCCATGGAAGGTACGCGGCGTAATATTCGCGCGCAACGACGATGACAGTGTCATGCGAGTCGCATTCGACTCCGTTGCGGAGGAAGAACTCGAAGTTCTTGATGTATAATTTCGTGAATGGGTGGGACTCGGGTGTGCTCGGTCCGGCATACACGACGAGTGTAACGTTGGTGGTGGCGGTGCCCTCGTCGTCGTAACTATAACGAGGATCCATTCTGGGCAGTGCAAGATTCATATTATTGATGACGGCCGGTCTGACAGGTACGTTTGTGGTGGCACAATTCTTCAGGGTGATCGCATTGAGCAGATGCATCGTAAATACATTCACGTAGATTATGTAGATGGTGAAAAATGCAGGGAGGTGGCAGCGGCTAACTATTGCCATTTTCCGCTTGTTCTTCGAATGCTCCCCACTCGCTGTCATGGTGATAAGACAATCGATTTCAAGAACATCTATTGTCCACCGCAACCTGGCTCATTCAGGGTGATCACTCGCATGAAGGAAAGAATAACGACACCAGAGAGTACAGGAGGAGGAGGGGAGGAGATAGAATAGAAGAAGGGACCCGCGCAGCTTCTCATGATACTCACGTAGGAATCTATATTGATTTGATTTACTCGTATGTACTCTAGAGGAATCAGTACGATAGTAAAAATGCTTCCTCAACGCTCACTCGGCTCCGCGCACAGATTTTTCTTTGTTACAACAGTCTATCGCACCATGCTGATGGGATTGTGACAGGTTAAGAGTACCAATAATTTTTCCTCGCCTCCGGCTCGAAAAAACGCGCCGCTCCGCGGCCCATCGACTCACCTCAGATTGTCGTTTCGGCCGCCCCGTTGGTGTTGGTGGCCCCCGAGCTCTTCGGAGTCGACTAGTATTATTTATCATATCTACTACGATCTTTCGTCAAAATTCCTTCAACAATGTCTCAATCTCCTCGATCTCAAGATCTACACTCTCCTGAGGACCTGAGGATAGTGACAATGTGGTGGGCGTGCCGCTGACCCCCCCCCCCACTACCTGGAGAGCACAGGATGCAACGTCGTTCCCAGGCCTCGACCTCGACTCCCGGTCCGTCTGGTCACGGTAGTCGTGACACGCGCGTTGGTCCACGTGGCGTGGCCACTGTACGCCCGTTGGAACGTGCTGCTTCTGTCACTCCGTCCCGCCCCGCGGCCACGCCATCGTGTTCTGGCCAACGGTAGGATGACACAACAATGCCGCCGACGTCTCCCTATGCATTTGATATTCTTGGGGACGATAACGACAAATCAGACGCGGCTGACGTCTCGACCCTTCCCCGCCCGCCTGAGCTCCGGCCGACAGCGCATGGATGGGATTCATTTCTGGATAGCCTCAGTGATAAAGAAAAAGGGGAATTGGGAGCGGTGGATGAAATCCTCATTAATTATGCAAATTTTGCCGGCGAGGAGTTTCGTACGTTCGACCGCGAATCGGAGAGGATGATGGATCGCCTGAAGGCCATGGAGGCACGCATGGATGAGGACCATGACGAGGTTGCCGGGACTCGTCACGACCTTTCTACATTGAGGGCAATCGTCACGGCAAATGCGAATGGTATTGCTGCCCTCCAGTCTGGTATCGCCGACCTACCAGACATGATGAAGGAAAACGCCACCACGATAAAGGAGTTGTCGAAACTCGTGGAAACGACAGCATTGCAGCTCTCTGAGGTCCGCAAGACCGCGGAGAACGCATTCCGTTTGGCCTCCAAAGCAACCCCTGGAGCGGCTCTTGGATGATGTGTCAAGGATGAGCTCCGATATTGACAGCCTCAGGGCGTCAATCAAGCCCTCGTCGGATCCCACGTCCAAACTGGAGACTCTCGAAGGCACTGCTTCACGGATGGATTCCAAAGTTACGGCCCTTCGTGCGCTCCTTGCGGACAGGCCGCTGGTTCCTCCTTCCACTACTGACTCCCGTACTGGTACGACAGCGGCTTCGACTGCAGTGTCGGAGGACGGAATAGGACACGGCTACTGCGGCACTCAAGAGTCCTCCGGAGATGTCAGGGGTGATGTTTGGGGATGATGCCGCGGCCACACGCACGGCTCACCACCATCACCCTCTCTTTCCCAAGGTCGATCCCGCCACCATGCATATGCATCGGGGTATTGATGAGGACGGTGCCGGTGTCAACCGGTCTCCGCCGGCCACACAAGATACACTGAGGGCACCGCCACCGGCCATGAATTTTGCACGGTCACCTTTTTGGCAGGATCAGTTCCCCCAAAATCCCTATGCAGTGCATCCGTATGCTCGGACACAGCGGTTGGGTGACCTGCGCAAGACTTGGACCTTACACAATGCTCCAAACCCCTCGACGGCGGACCGCCTTTTGAAGAGGACAACGCATCATTGGGTGGAGAGATAGTCTCGCCACGGAATGCAGATTGACGCCGGCAAGCGATGGCTGAGAAGATTAGTCCTCTGGACATTGCCCACCTCGGCAATGTCCGTTATCACGGTGGTGTCCGCAGGTATCAACCTCTCATGATGGCTACCGTTCATCGCTGTGGCTACACCGAGATAAATTCTTCCGATGTGCTTTTGAGTTACAACGACATCATTCATCTACATGAGACAAGACTTTGGAACATTGGGAACACCCGAGGGGACACTATAAAGGCCCACAGCTGGAATGCATCTTGGAGAAAGGGCTTGGGTCATTCCCTCATCTCTCTTGCATGGAGGTGGCATCGATGGTGGAGTTTTATGACAACTTCCACAAAATGGCTGTTATTTATCTCCTCCCGGTCGTCCCGTTTGATTGCGTCAGCATCAAAATGGGATTCGAAGCACTCTGCCTGCCGGGTTTAGGTCTCTCTCGGTATGCCGCCATCGCTCAGGTGCTCATGGAGCTCCTACCCAGGCTCCTTCCACAAACCGACACACAGGTTTCTTCCATTGTGAATATGGTTCGAATGGAGTCGGGCAACGGGTATGACCTGTTGTGGTGCATTATGGCGTTGTCGGTACCCGGATTTGATCCCACTATTCAGGTCAAAATTCCTGTTTGGATGGATGATGATGAGTTTGAGTTTGCGTTGTCCTTCCTCCTTTACTTTTGCCGCCAGGCAAAGAAAAGGGTAGTTCAGGACGACTGCACACACAGTATATTGTTCCTCAACGCGATCAGTGAACCGGCTTACGCCGACGCTATTACAACGTTGTACACTTGTGTGACAAACTTTAATTCAGGGTTGGATGATGGCTACCTCCCTGCAAGTCTATGCATTATGGGCCTGGCTACTCAACTCCATAACAATGCTCGTACACGGACTCAGGCTGTAATTCTCCGTGTGCGTCATACGTTGGGCAGCATGAGTGATGGTGACAGCTGCCGCATGACTATTCGGGATTCGCCAATGGTGGCGCGGTTGGCCAATGACCGTGGGCATTTGCGCAAGAGTTGAGGGGGTCAGGATGATTCCCGCTCTGTCCCAGGCAATGCACGTCCTTTTGTCCAAGGGGGTAGGCAGGGCGGCCGACCGGGTCATTCCACCGCTCCCCGTAATGGGGGGGACTATTGCCCAGATGTCATCTGTGATGCCTGCCAACGTAAGGGACATGTCTCGGCAAACTGTGACGTTCACGCGATTGCTCTCTTCCTTGAGAAGTATAAACGGGATCTCTCTGATGATGCAAAGGACAGGATTGAATCAAGTTGGATTGAACGTTGGAGCTCGGCTGTCGGCAATCCATCGAAGACGCCTCGCCGAATTATGAAGGCTTACCTCGACCTTCTGGATCTGAAGCTCGATGATTTAGATGACCAAATGTGCTGGGATTGTTGGCCGGAGGGTGAAGATGTGGACGCCGACATTGAGGGTACTCAGTCGGCTTGACTAGGGTACGATTCCCTTCGACGCGTTGGGGGGAATCATATCCCTGCATCATCTCCTTCCTCGGCTCCCACAGGGGACCCCACACCGGTAGTTCCCTGTTGCAGGTCGATGTCCCGCACCCCCTCGTTTCGTTCAAATACGAGGTCCAGGAGATGCCACCGCTTAACTTCGAAGTGGATGTGACTACAAAAGCTCCTGAGGCTGTACTCCGACCTCCTCCTGAGCCTCCCCCTATGCGGCATTGAGGACTCATGGAATATGCCATTCCTATGGAGAAGGCTTGGTGTGCACCCCTGCCATCCTTCCTGCAAGGTTCCATCATGGACAATAGCCTTATGGTCCACCCCGCTTCACCTGTGACCCCGTTTGAATTTCCTTTCGACATGGCTATGGATGGGCCTGCCATGTGCAACGGCGACGACATAGTGCCATGTGCAAATACGGACAGCGTCACTAGGGTTGTGGGGTTACCTAGGGTGTGTGGACTAAAAGGGGATGAGGGATTCTTTGTTTAAGTCATGCGGACAGCTTCTCCGGATGACGCGCTTGCCGCTCCTTCTCTGATGGATGGCGGCGCTAATATTTGTATTACGGGTATTTTAGATCTCCTGGTCGATGTGGACTCTACCTATCTCAGTTGCCACTACATCGGGTGCATTCTTGCTGGATGATTGTTGTACTAAAAAGGGTTTGATCCCCTTAACCCTCGCCGATGGTTCCATTTACTACCAACCGTGTTATTATTATAAGAATGCCACGGAAACAATTATATCCCCGGAAGCTATAGTGTCGGCAAGTGACACACTGGTTCATTGGACGCAGGAAGGCCATCATGGCAATGCCCCAGGGAGTATTCGTTTTACGAGTGAGAGTGGTCTCTATTCCATTACACTTCATCTCGAGAAAAAGGATGGGCTATATTATTGTCCTACCGATGTGTTCATGGTGGACGCTAACCCAATTCGTTCGACAGTTCCTACGATTCGTCGGCTGGCGGTGCCTCAACCTGATGTCAGGGCCACACGACAGTCCCGAAAGTACGCCCCAGTCACATGCAGTAACATGACGGAATCCAAAGTGTGGATGTTACAGTTAGGCTCTCCAGGAGAACAACAACTGGACCTGCTCCCGGGCAAGGTCACGGGTATCCCGTCGAGTTTTCATTATCACCCTTTTCGGTTTTTGGATTGGAAGGAAGAAGCTAGAATTCAAAAACAAGCCGCTCAGCACTTGGTGGAGTGAACGACAGAATGTAAACGTAGGTTTTACATGGACTTTGGCTTTATGCGAGCTTCTACGTCAAACCTCACAAAACCAAACAAGAAGGACAACAGGGTTGTTCTTTCGTACGATGGTTTCTCGTCATATTTACTCATCATTGATGAGGCCTCACGATATGTGTGGGTATTTCTAACCACCACTAAGGAACCTCCATTGGACTTGATCGATTCATTCCTCACTCGATTTGGCCATGATCTTGGTGGTTCCATTTGAACCGATCAGGGCGGCGAGCTTGCTCGCTCTTTCGCACTTTCAGATATGGTACTTTGGTCTCATGAGCATGTTTTGGAGCCAATGGGTGCTGATAGCCCCACACAGAATGGATCTGTAGAGATTTATAACAACAAACTGGCTATCCGTGCATGCACCTTATTGTATGGATCAGGCCTACCGGCCAAATATTGGTCTACGGCGCTGCTCCACTCTGTGTATCTCCACAACCGGCTCGTTCACAATACCACACGGAAGACTCCATTTGAGGGGCTCTTTGGTGTCAAACCTGATTTGGCCCATCTCAAACTGTTTGGTTCTCGGGTATGTGTTAAGGAATCTGGAAAGAGATGTGCCAAATTCAACCGGCATGACTTTAAGGGTATCTTTTTGGGATACACGGCAACTGATCAAAACATTATATATCTGGACCTCGATAGTGGTGTGGTGAAAAGAAGTCATCATGCGTAGCTCGATGAAGCATGGTATCTCCAGGATACATGCCCTCCTGTGGCTCAGCTTTTATACAATCTTGGGATTACTGATGACACGGACATATGTGCTGCTTTGGGTTTGACAGACTCGGACGAGGCTGAGTCTGAGTTTCGCCCACCAGGAACTATTGAGATGGTTACCGTTCCGTGGCCTCCTGATACCCCAAGCCCTTCCAACTCTTTGTGTTGGACGGTCCCCAATATTTGCAGAATGATGCCGCTCCCGTTGCTCCACACGCCCTTGATAATTCCTGAGCAACGTCATGTAGGGGCTCATGCTGCTTATGCTCAAGCCCCCTCTTCTCCTGTTCGTCGATCACGCATGCCGCGTGCACGTGATATTATGCTTGATTTTGGAATATCTTGCGACAACATGGCAATGATCTACATGTTGCCGGATCCTTATTTTGATTCCTTTGAGGAGGTGTTGCATTTGAACCATGTGGATGCACTTGGCTTATCAAGGTTGCGGACAACATCATCTCCACCATTGATGATGCTCGATCGGCCATCCGTTCAGTGGTGGAATCGGGGGCCACGACTGCTACCCTTCTATTTTCACACCCGGAGATCCGGCCTAATTTGTTGCAGAATGGCATCCCCATCGTGTTGTCGGCGCCGTTTACCCAACAGATTCATGACCAATTGAATAATTGTTGGGAATTCACAACTGTAGCCAATGCCTTCGGTCTAGCCGACCGACGTATCACATTATCAACTCTGGGGGGGTATTGAATGTTGTCAATAGGGTCATGAAATTAACAAGGGGGAAGTTACATAAGCAACCAGATTGGAGTGATTGGAGAGATCCGAGTATTTACAATTGGACCAATATTACGACCAGGGTATGTTTGTCGTCCCACAACGTGTTGATGATGAGGCAGTGGTTTTTCACACCGTTTGGACTTATGCAATCAAAACACTCGATGGTCCCAAAAAGGCTTGTTTTGCTTGTGACGGCTCCCCACAGTCAGGACAAGCAACAATAATTGACGAAACATATGCAAATTGTGTTGATCACACAATCTCGCGCCTGTTTTATGCTGTCGCTGCCGCGGAAAATCTTTTAATATATGGTGCCGATGTCTTGAACGCGTTCACCGAGGCGCCGCCACCAAAACAAGGGTTCTACATATATCCTGACAAGGCGTTCCATGATTGGTGGGTGCACCATAAAAATCAGCCCCCTTTGCAACCAGGGGACATTATTCCTATCTTGTCGGCCATGCAGGGTCACCCTGAGTCACCTCACCTGTGGGAGAAGCATGCCGATTCTATATTGCAGGATTTAGGACTCAAACCAACTGTACACAAACCCTGTTTGTACTCTGGTGTGATTGAGGGAAAGCGGGTTATTTTTAAACATCAGATGGATGATTTTGCAATCGCTGCACCTGATGAGCGCACCGCTAATATTCTCCTCGACACAATTGACGATGAACTCACTATTCCAATGAAGCGGCAGGGCTACTTAGATATGTACAATGGTGTCGATATCATCCAAACACGTCATTCATCAACAAAATTTGCAAAAAATACTTCATTTCTTGGATGCAAAATTTCACCACCACAGAAGATTGTCCTACACCGTTACTGACTAATCCAACGTGGTTTAAAAAGTTTAATGCTGCTGTAGGGGATCCGGATCCAAAGGTACAAGCAAAATTGGCAAAGAAAATGCAGCTCACATACCGATGTGGTGTTGGAGAACTAATATGGGCGATGACAACTACTAGGCCAGATGTTGCGTTTGCCAGTGTTACGTTGTCCCAGGCCAATGCTGCTCTAGACAAACACCATTATCATGGAGTCAAACACACCCTCAAATATCTTTACAGCACTCGGGATGATGGCATATATTTTTGGCGCACGGCTCCTCGACCTGAACTTATTGAATGGCCCCTACCAAAAATCAACAGTAATAAGCAAGATTTACTTTTGGATAATCGCCCACAACATGACGCATCCACGGTCCATGCATTTGCCGATTCGGATTGGGCGACATGTGTTAAAACACGACGCTTGTTTGGTGGTACAGTCATACATTTAGCTGGTGGTACAATTGCCTACAAGTCTAAATTTCAACCTACTGTTACTGGATCATCGACGGAGGCCAAGTTTATGGCAGCATATGACACTGGAAAAATGATCCTGTTTGTCCGCAGTGTACTATGGGATCTATATACCACAAGAGGCCGCCACTGTGTTGTATGAGGATAATGATGCATGCACGGCTATGGGTAATGCACAACAGCCAACTCCTCACACTTGACATATGGATATTAAGTATTTCTTTCTCTGTGAATGGGTGGACCGCGACCTGATGCATTTAGAACGAATTGATACTTCCATCAACATGTCGGACCATTTCACAAAAGTGCTCAATTGCGTGCTCTTTCATTGTCATGCTGATTTTATTCTTGGGCATGTCCCACCTATGTATTTCCCGGTATATCACACCATTGTTGGGAACGTTTTGTTCCTGAGACATTCACCACCCCAATGTGTG
The DNA here is from genome assembly GCA_036939755.1 of Stephanodiscus triporus. Lineage (NCBI taxonomy): Eukaryota > Bacillariophyta > Thalassiosirophyceae > Thalassiosirales > Thalassiosiraceae > Stephanodiscus > Stephanodiscus triporus. The sequence continues at coordinate 29,171 of JALLAZ010000034.1, forward strand.
CTGCAGCTGCACGGGTTCATGCTCCGCTTCCTGAAGATTATGTGGATAACCCTTGGCTCACAATTGTATTATATAGCATGGTTAGTACAATCCATCAT
>JALLAZ010000035.1:0-31507 GCA_036939755.1 Stephanodiscus triporus
ACACACTTTTGTGTATTGTAACACACTTTTGTGTATTGTAACACACTTTTGTGTACTCTATTCAAATAATACTGTTAGCCTACGAGACTTCTTCGACGATGATCCGATTTCCTTCCAACGCCGCCCTCGCCGCCGTCCGGGTCCGCGGCGCGCGGGGGAGGAATGTTAATCCCCACCTCGGCCGCTCGCGCTTCGGATTGACGCCGCCGCAATTGCCGCTGCCGCCGCCGCCGCCGACGACCACCACCACCGCCACCGCCACCACAACGAGGACGGCGGCGGCGGCGATTGCGGCAGTGGATGATCGTCGCGGCGCACCTCCGTCGTTCCCCGCGATGATCCCGTTGGGCCGCGCGGTGGGCGCATCCCTCCCGATCGGGTGCCTGATCGTCGGCATCGACGATGGCGACCGCGACGGACGACTCGACTTGGCCTCCATTCGTCGTAGTCGTCTTCTTCGATTCACCTCCTCGCTCTCCTCCTCCCCCGGCGACCGTACCTACTCCTCCGCCCCCGATCCCGAACAAGGAGGAGGGGTAGGGGGGGGGGTAGGGGAGAGAGGACGACGGCAACAACGGGAGGAGGAGGAGGACAAATATCGTAACGCGCGGCGATCGATACTCGCCCACGCCCTCCCTCTTGTGCACGACATGGGCTGGACGGACGACCCAATCGCGTCGGGCACAATCGACGCCGGGTATCCTCCCTCGTACATCGGACTCGCCCTATCGTCGTATTCATCGTATTCGTCGTCGTCGTCCTCGGATGCGTTCGGGAACTACGACCTCGTGGCGTTCTTCATGGACGAGTGCAACGCCTCCCTGGGGGAAAGGCTGGCGGCGGCGGCGGCGGTGGCGGAGGAGGAGGAGGAAGAGAAGGAGGAGGACCGCATCCGGCGGACGACGCGACGACCACTATCACCCCGCCTCCGACGACGACACGTTTGACATGACGTCAACAACATGTCGTCGCGAATCAATGCGGTGCTGCGCTTGCGCCTGTCCATGGTCCTGCCGTACGCGTCCAGCCGACGCTGGCACGAGGGGATGGCGATCGGGGCATTGCCCCAGAACGCGCTTGACACATATTATCGTCTCGACGATATGGCAGACGTCGTGCTCTGACACGCGCTCTTCGCGGGGGGGACGACGACGGGGGGGGGGTCATGGGCATGACAATCGTTGAGGAGGAGGAGGAGGAGGAGGAGGAGGAGGAGGATACGCCACAACGTGCGTAGGGCGGAGATCATCGCGGCATACGCCGCTGCCAAGCTGCACCTGCTCGCCTCCGACGACCGCAGATCGTCGTTGGACGGGACCAAATCGTCATCATCGTTGTCATCATCATCGTCGTCTTTCCTTGGCGGGGGTGGACATTGCGCCACGTGGACGTTCCTCGAGGCCCGTTCGGCCGAGGTGGCGCGTCTGATCGTCGCGACGAGCGGCCAGTCGTCGTCGTTCGGCGGGATTGCCCTCCCGTCGCTGTCGTCGTCGTCGAACCCCTTCTCCCTGGTGGCAGCCATGGCATCGTTGTTGGCGGGGGCAGCGCTCAGCCTCGCGTCGCCGTCGGCCGCTCAGGCGATGGCGGGGAGGACGGCGTTGCCGCGCGCGATGATGGATTCGGCCTTGGGACTGCTGCAGAGCTTCGTCGGGATCGGCGCAAGGACGAACGCCCCCACCGCCGCGTTCGATGGGGGGAGGGGGGGGGGGGACGGGACCCGACCGGGCGATTACGACGCGATGGAAACGACATCGACGCTGCCCCCGTTCGATGCGTCGGAGGAGATATTCCCGGGAGGGGGAATGGCAGGGGGGGGAGATCCGTCGTCCCGATATCCGTAAAATAAAACAACGACGAGGGGTCGCATGGTAACGACTGATAGCAAACAGCGTCGTGAAATGTAATACCCGAGACTACAGTACTACGATAATATCATATTCGAGATGTCCCGATGCTGGTGCGCTCCCGCCCCCTCAGCGACGACGTTGTTCAAACCGCTGTGGTCGGGCGGCAAGACTTTCTAGACGATTCCTGCTCTGGTGCTGTTGATCGAGTAGACTTTCGAGAGGATTCCTCGCGGGCGACATCGTGATCCTTAGCAACGCGTCTCGACCTAGACTTACCCTTAAGGCCGTCGGTCACGCCGAGGTATTGATCCTCTCGATGCTTCGATCCTCCTCCCGTCTTCTTCGCCGGTGGATCGTCCTCCAGATCCATCGCCAAGATGGCTCTGATCTTGCCGACCGTATTCGGATCGTCGCGATGTGGGGTGCTCCGGGCGGGCATCGTGATTTCGAGATCGACCACGTCCTCGGTGCGCCAGCGGGGGTTCGGGTCCACCGATCTGCGTTGTTTGGCGTAGTCCGTTTCTGGCCTGTGATGGCTCCTCCGATCTTCCCGAACGAATTCTATATCCCTCTCCTCGATTTTGAGAGCTGGGATCTTCCACCTTTCTTCGGCTTCGTCCCACACCGCCCGACCACCATTTGCGACGTCGTCGTACAGTAGGGCATACTTTGGTGGGATGAACTTGGATATGACGAAGATTTTGAGTTTGAGCTGCTTCGTCAAATCGCGGACCGATTCGAGCAACTCGTTCTTCTCGTCGATGAACTCGTGCTCTAAATCCTTGATCTCGACCTTCGCCTGCTGGTACTTTGACCAGATCTTCTTCAGCTTCTTGGTTTTGGAGGCCACCTCCTCATTCAATGAGCTGTACTTCTCTTCGAGGACCATCTTTTCGTCTTCCTGCTCGGCCATTCTCCGATGGAGAGACGCCTCAACCTCTTTTTTGGCAATAAGTTCCTGATTAGCATTTCGCAGGGCGGCTTCCTGCTTAGCGGCATTGTTGGCTATTTCTCCGCCTATCATGAGCTCTTCCTCCATCTTCCGAAGCTGGTGCTGAAGGTCAAGCCTTTGCTTTTCAATTTCCATCCTTGCCTTCTTCTCGTCCTCCAGTTTCTTCTGCAAGGCTGCCCGTTCCTCGGCAGTTTGGTCATGGTTCGTTTTCAATGTCTTCATTTCGGCCTCTTTCTTGGCAAGTATGTCTTCACTTTCTTTGTCTGCCTTGGTGCGACACTCTTTTAGCATGGTCTCGCGTTCAATATCACTCACGGCAGCAACTGCAGATGGCATTTGGGACAGACGCTCCTTCAACCGGGCTATTTCCTCCTGGTACTCCCGCAACATGGCATCTTTGGGATCTTCATTTATGATCGGCCGATTCTTGATGTTCTTCGCGCGGTTAGCATAGCGTAGAGTCGACAGCGATTCATCGTAGTTGTAGTCTGCTGGGCCGGCATTCGCGCACATGACAGTCTTCGTGTTGCCACCCAATGAATCTTGGAGAATCCTAGTGAGCTTGGAGTCTCTGTAAGGGATGTGATTGGACTTTCCATCGACGAGAGCGGATATCACGTTTCCTGAATCAGCAAAGAGTAATGAGAAGAATCAGTATCACGGCTGGGTCTATTAAGATGAAGATTCAGGAATTGACGAATTCTCACCCAATGCCGATAAACTCAGATTGATCTTGGTCGCCTCTTTTAGGCGCTCGCCGGTGGCTCCGGTTTTCGATTGCCTCTCCGAGCCCGCGAGGTCGACGAGATTTAGTTTCCCCACTCGAATGCGCTCCTTCAGTCCGTCATTGGAGCAGCACTCAACGACTATGCTAAATATGGAATGAGAGCGTGAACTTTCGGCATTCATCAAGGTAGCCCCAACCGATCGATTCTTCTTGCCTCTTTGCAGGACGTTATCGATTTCAGAGACGCTCTTGACGACGACGTCGGTGAGGTCTTTCACGAAAACAGCTCCCGAGTCGGACTCGTGCAGCTCCAGACGTTGGGAACTCTTCGCAAGTAGGTCGATGATTTCCTCGTTATATATCTCAAAGTATGACGCCCGCACAAGGTATTTGTCGTTTGAGCCATTCAGGGCGATTTCATCGAAGATATGGAGGAATGCATTGGGAATGATTCCGCGGAGCAACGTTTCTGAGGTAACGCCTTCCATGGTGTGCGTCTTACCCGATCCCGTCTGCCCGTAGGCAAACACGGTGCCGTTGTATCCCTCGAGAACGGACTTAACCACTGGCGCGGCGCAGACGTCGTAGATGTGACGCTGCGAAGACTTCTCTGAGAACACGGCATCAAACGTGAAACTCTTCGCCGCTTCCCCCTCATTGTTACTCTGTGTCGGGTCTCGGATTTCGATAACGCCCTCTTTCTCGTGCGCAATCGTGGCAATCTTGCAGCCATTTTGCCGCTCCTTCGAGCTCAAAGGTCGAACTCGAAAGACGACCTTAATTGACTCTGCATTCTTCGGCATCTTGGTCGGAGCACGGCCTTCGGGTCTCCCGGCCTACACGCTCGTGAGCCTGGGCGGAGAGAGTGTGGGGTTTCGATTTTTTTGAATTTCTCGGGGGGGGGGACAAAAAGTTGGAATTTTTTTAGAAGTCTCCAACGCGCCATTCTCCGATGGAGAGACGCCTCAACCTCTTTGAGGAGCAGTTTTGCTTTTCTCACCTGGAGGATGACTTGCATTCAACTTTCACGAAAGAATCCTTCATCGAAGGCTCACAATTTACCAGCCTTTTCCAAGAACTTGACCTCTACTGCGAGACTGCTGCTGCCACCGAGGAAGACAATCCACTCGTAGTAGTGGGCGACTCCGGCGTCGGGAAAAGCGCCGCCCTCGCCACTTGGGCAGCGCGCAGAGTGTGCAATTCACCCCCAACTAGAAATCGACTTGATGATGTTGAATTCGTGTTTTATCATCATATTGGATGCTCCAGACTTAGTACGCAAGTTCTTCATCTGTTGCGACGATTGGTGAATTCCATTATTGTCCATTTCCAGCTGAAAGATGCGATGAATCTTGCAGACGAAAAGTTACCATGGATTCTACCGCGGCTATTAGAGAGAGCGTCAAAAAAAGGCCGCGTGGTCATTTGTCTTGATGGACTACACCACATATGCAGCAACGACAAAGACTTCGGGTTAAAGTGGCTCCCCAAAACATACCCCGCAGGCGGTGAGTCTGAATCCAACGGATGACCGTGTAGTTGTATCCAGTTCGTGTAATGCTTGCAATGATCTTACTCATCGGTTCTGCCCTTCATCCCAAAATTTACCACCAGTAAAACTTATTGTGTCGGCCACCACCCCCAACGACGAAACTCGCTCTGATCATTCTCACCACGCCACATATTCAGACCACGACACGCGAATTTCAGACCACTCGAAAAAGTTTCAAGCCAAAGTCCAACAGACTTGGAATGAAATACAAAGAAGAAAATGGCCAACGCTTTCTCTAGAATGCGCGCATAGTACATGTGTTGCAAATTTCATTGACAGTTATCTTCTCTTCAATACGTCACTCGAACAAATTCTTGGCATGAGATCACATGTCATCGAGATCGTCTGCACTCATCCACTTTCAACAAATCTAATGTTTGTCAATTTTCTTGTCAGAGGACTTTGTCATGCCGTCGGAATGGGATACAACGCGAAACAATTCTTGGTGGCCTGGATGCCTAGTCGTACCACTGCGGAGTTATTTGAGCATATACTGTCCCTCTTTGAGACTGACGCGCCAAGACAAAGCTCTGTCGGTGGGAGCAATTCAAATTCTCTTGGCTCATTGTTGGGCAACTCATTGTGTCTGTTATTCGTAGCCAGGCATGGTCTGCACGAACGCGAGTTGATCGAGTTGCTGGATCTCGTGCAAAAACAGTCCAGCTGGAACAGTCAAACTCAGGGCACGGTTGTACCAGTTAAGCTCAATATATTGAAAATGATGATTGAGAATAAACAAAGGTTAATTGATATTTTTCGCTCGTTCGACACCGACGGGAATGGGTAAGTGCTGTAACAATATGTTTGCCTCGATCATCATCTTCTTGCCTGTATTTTTTCTTCGCGTTCTGACTTACTCGACGGTCTTGATTCCGGCGATACAGCACCCTGTCTCGTGATGAGTTTTATGCCGGTATTGATAGGTTGGACATCGGCGCGAGCCGCGATGAAATAACCCTACTCATGGCTGAAGCGGACAACAACGGGGACGGTGAGATCGACTATCAAGAAATACTCGCTCAATTCGACCATTTAGCGAGGTCTTATTCCCACGGCAAACGTAGAGATAGCGTTTTCTTGCGTGAGCACCCTTCAAACAACGCTTTCTCTCTAACCGACGAGGAGAAACAAAATCTTATCTCCACGCTAAGATGCGTTGGAGTGAGTTGCTTCGACCGTGATGGGTCCGTTCTTACCTTGCCATTTGAAAACTCAGCGTTGAGAGCGGCGATATGGAAGACGTACATAAAATGCGAGAGTAATGAATCTAAATACCGCACTCTCCTGGTCGACTGTCTGTCCAAGAAAGAACCGTCACCCCGATATTGCGAAGAACTGCCGTGGCATCTAAAGAAGGAAAACAAATGGGTGGAAATGAAGAAAATTCTTGTTGACCTGCGGACACTAGACATAATGTTCAATAGCATCGAGTTAAATGCGGAGTTGTTCAACTATCTGAGGATTTTGAGTGCGGGAGCAGGAGGGAAAGTCAAGTTCGACATCATCGCTGAATACAATCAATCCATGCAGCAGTGGGTTGGTCATACAAATCCTTCATCAAAACAACTCTCAATGATGTCGAGCTTCATCGCAGATGTAATGGCATGGTTTGATTCAGGAATATCGGACCTCACACAGTCACCGCCATTTCTTCGGGAGAGAGTAGGCGGTGAATATTTGTCAAAACTTGGAATAGAGTTGCCTTCCAGTAAAGAGAGGACTGGCACCGCCGGATCAAAAACTGGGATAGCCGGATTGAGAACGCCGGGGAGAAATGGATCAAATGAAATACATTCCGAGGCGCAATATTTCTTCAACAGATGGATTTGGATTCAGTTTCCTTGGATTGGATTGAAAAATGCCACAATAACGAACGAAGATAATCATAGCCACCCGAAAGCAAATGCGAGTGACAACACCAGTGTGGAGTTGGTCGCTGATACATCCGTTGGGATGAATCTCAGAGAAAAAACAATGATTCGTGCAAAAGCCACTGAGTTAAGTTCTACGCTTGACATGATCGAGTCAACCAAGCCACAAAACAAGAATTCTTCAGAGAGGGAACTGCGAGAACTGAAGAGTATTCACAATATGCTTCAAGTCGAAGTCGAGGCAAGAGAGAGGCAATATAAGGAGCTAGAGCGCACCCATAAGGCTCGACATATTAGCGAGTTGAAGAACCAAACGCGCGTAGCTTGCGGCGAGGGAGTTCTTAGGGCATTGCAAACCAGGTTGGGTCAAATGAACGACCTGATTGGAAGGGCTGAAAGTGTCGACCTTGTTTTTAATGACATCCTACTCGCATTGCATAGCTTCGCGCCGAGCCAAATGCGGCAAATTGAGCTGGAACAGCAAATCGTGCTGTACAGACAGCAAATCGCTGATCTGACTAATGAGAAAGGGGCCATTTCGAAGGAAACCGAGAACGCAGATTCTAGATCCAGCAAGCTTCAAGCAGAAGTAAAATCCGTTGTCCAAGAACGGCAAAGCATCAAGCCTCTTCTAGAATCGTTCCGCATGCGGGCAAATGAAGAATCGGAACAAAAGAAAAATACTCGCCTGGGATCCTTTGATCCGGAAGCCTTCTCTCGACGGGTGCGGATCGAGTGCAAGATAGCCAAGCGTCGAGAGGAACGCAATGCCAAGCGGAAGGCATCTTTTGAGGTAGTGAACATCAATGAAGCATCAACGCTCCACCCGATGGAAAGGATCGCTCAGATTGCAGGTACACGTGACCCCGACGCTATTGTTGGAACACTTAATGAGCCTGAAATTGAAAAACTCAGATTGCGTCATGAGCAAAGCGAGCAGCATGTCAAGGAACAATTGGCGAAGCTCGAATCTTTACAAATTCAAACGAATCAGATATCCCTTTCCGATGGCAATGTTGAGTTGGATTCTACAGTGATCGACCAACATGATTCTGAGGATGTACTTTTTAGCAAGCAGAAAAGACTCGATTCAATGTCCCATTTTATTGATTCTTTATTTTTGGCCATTCTCTCCCTTAGCGACAAAGTCCAATTGATCGAAGAAGACTATCGATATTTTCTAATGGCAGAAGACGATCACACAAAAAAGTATAAAGATGCCAAAAGGCTATTCGAAGCAACAAAATTCCTCCGTGAAGAAATTCCGTCGGAGTTCGTGCTTTCGAAGAAGGGACCAAGCAACGAAAATGAGTGGCAAACTAGCGGGCATCCAAATGTGAGGATATTGAATCGCGCAGAGAAGGTGAGTAGTTGCTCGAGCAATGTCGTTTGCGCCGGGATGGGCAGCACAACCTCAATGAATCACATCATCAAATACAAAATCATCTGCATCGTCATCATCCTTGTCTGCACTCTCTGCTCATTGCGGATCATTCACTCTCATCAAGGAGTCGCAATTTGCCGAAGATCTCAACGATGTCGAGAATGAAGACAGCAGCATTGACGAACAGGTCACCGACATAGATGAAGATGATTTGGATTCATACGTGAATAAGGGTATTTCTACGAACGGCGTTGCAACTCGCAGGACAATGTCAATAGATATGCAGATGACGGTGAGTCCGAAGAGAAGATAATACATCTAGGAGCAAAGTTTTGATCAACGTTGTTTTATGCATGTTATTGGGTAGGTAGCCATCATCACATCCGATCTTTTTGCCAACCTTTGATGTCGCAATTTCCTCCATTTAGAAAGATAAAACTATGGAACACGCGCTGACAGGATGGTGATCGCGATTGTCCTCAATATTTGTTTTGGTGATTCCCCATCTACTGTGTTGGCATCCAACCCAAGAATCCCTCTGGCCTCTTGGAGGTAATGATCCAAATTCGAAGAGTCTGAAAATTGCTCTGTGAGCCGAGCTAAACGAACTCGAACGTCCATGAAACACTCATCCAGATCAAATAGCTCCAGTGCGGGGGGTGGATGATCAAGCATTCGCGGCTGATGAGTCGCCATTCGCAATGGTGGATAGGGGCAAGCAAAATCAGGCTCCACAAGCGAGAGAGATTCGTATGGTACATTAAATTGCCTGTACAGATCAATGACATCTGGAACGTGATCGTTGTGAAGTCCAAATAGATCGTCGCATAGAAGACTTCTGTAGTCCTGTGGCAGCGGGTCGTTCTCTTGGAGGCACGGCTTGACCAGGGCACTGAGTGATGATATGTCGGGAACACATTCCTTCATTTCGAAGTCTGACCTTCCCATTGATGGATCAAAGGAGACATTTTGACCTAGGAGGTAACGGAGTAGGACGTCGCACAGCTGTGAATTTTCTTCCTTGTCCATCCAATCATCGGCAAATATGTTGGAGGATCCAAGAACGAGTATGCGGCCTTGTTTGTCACCGACATTGGTTGACTCCCATGCGGCAGCAATCGGACAATCGACCGGGTAGGAGGTGGACCCGGACGTTAGCAGTGTGTAGGCTGGAGATTGAACACTGAGCGTGGTGCCATTTGGGTAAACAAACGACAGCGACATGCTTGGATCGATGCCAGCATCCTGGGTCGTATTCTGCTGTTGCTGTCGTCTTCTATTCGCATTTGTCAGCGGGGTAATCTTTTCAAGTCCTATCTCTGGCTGAACAATGCCGTTTTGTATCAACGCCTATTGCGGGAGAACGATAGGTTGAGAGACTGAGGATAAAGGTTACGGATTTACGAAAGTCCAAAAGTATCATGCTTGCCTGCTTCGGGTGCATATATTTGTGATAAGCCGCACGAACAACCGTTGTGCTGTCAATAATTATGCCATAATCACGAGTTAACTCGTTTAGGTTTGACTCTGGTGATTGCAATCCGCCTTCGGAAGTAAAGATGGCTAGAGAACCACCTCCATCAATATAGTATTTGATAAAACCTATTTCCTCGGCCTCGAATTGCGTCTGGGGTGAAGCAACAATGAGCAGCTGACAATTTTCAAGCCGACCAGGAGAGATTCTCTCCTTGTTCACGTGCACCTTCGTAAACGACCGCAGCCTCCGACATAGACTCATGAAGTTGGCATTGGGATGGTGCGTTTCACGCTTGGATAAGTCAAAGATAATCATCTGCACCCAGGGCGTTCTTTCCTTCCACTCGTTGTCGGCCCACCAGTGGGCTGGGCGTACTCTTTTTTGAAATTGAAATCGAAAGCGAATAATTTTGAATTTCAAACTATCCGACGTCAAAAATGTTAAATTTTGTCCTTCGGGGAAGATCCCGTCGGCCAGGCATCGCGGACGGACTGGCCATCTCGTACCATCTTCACAGGTGGCCCAGGTCGCCAACTTCGGTACGGTGGTAGCCGCCGTCGGCATCCTGGTCCCGTTAGTCCTCGTTTGCTCCTATATGAGCATTTCATCGGTTGCTGTACAGAGAGTGGGATCGGCAGCGTCATCCTTATTTATTTATTCGCCATCGGAATGTGAAGCCTTGTGAAAATACTTCTCTGAAAATACATCCAAATCAGTGGCGTTGCAATCCCGCAACGCTCGGGGCCACCAATCACCTATCTATGAACGCAGGTTAATTGTTGCAAACGATATGAATCGAACAAGATTTTCCTCTCGCTTTTTTCGCCAAAGTTTCCTGTTCTCCGTGGCGTCACAGGAGGATAGAACAGGCAATAATAATCCTGGTGCTGGTGTGGATGCTATTGTTTGAGAGCGACTTGAAGCGACAACGCGATAACGTGAAAGGCCGTGTCCTGGCATGGCTTGTCGTTCGCGATTTGACGTCGCGTGAGTGACGTTCTGTGAGAATTTCCATGCTATGGAGGGTGCGAGCCAACAACATTGGGGTGATGGATGGATCATGTTTGCCACGACCTCGCGCTACCGACGGCGAACGACGGCGCTCTCCTTGATCTCGTCCGGCCCGAATGAGAACAACACGCACGGCAACGGTAGGACCAGACACCAGCAATACGAGAGGATGGTACAGCAGCGAATTCAAAGTCCTAAACATGCACAGCAGCAGATGCGATCGCATTCGCTATTCTACGATGACTAAAGCAACGAAGTACCGGTAGTGCTCTTTATAGAGTTGCATACCGCGGTGATACCAGTCATTTTTTTGGTATCAGATACATCTGGTATCGGTTTCGGTCAGTATTAAAGGGGTTTTGGCAAAATTTCTTCCTTCATGGTTTGGCTAAGTAAAAACATATACTCCTAATATCCTAAAAACATTATCCTCCTCTTCACAACTTGTTGTCCTCATCCACTCCAACATCAATTTTTGAGTCAGCTTCCTCTTCATTTTCAAATGTAGGCAAAAGATCTTGTTGTCTCTGAATAAGATGATGGTCATCCGGATGCATCCTCTCCCTTGCAATCTCTGCATAGTATTTGTGCAAAAGCTCCTTATTTTCTCTGCAATACATCATAGCAGAAGTAACCTCCTCTGACATCCTATTTCGTGTGACAGTGAGAACTCTTGCAGCTCGGCTCCAGATGCGCTCAGATGGGGCAGACGTAGCAGGAATCGCAAGGTACTTTACAGCAAGACTCTCAAAATTCTTGAATCTGTGGGCTGACGATTTCCACCAAGACAGAGGACAATTGTATGCCGTCTTTTCAATGTTCTGCATATTCATCTTAAAGTCATTTCCAAGAAGAAGCTGATACATTTCATTTTCACACACTTGCTTTGCAGTTGCAGCAGTGTTGACTTGATCATTAGGAGTTGTCATGCCACCACCACCACCAATGCCGTTCAACAAGATATCAAGCATGTTAGCGGGAGGTGCCTCAAGAGGATCAGAAGATTCTTCCAGGTTATTGGGATCATCAGATGACGTCGCCATAGAAAGGCTGCCTACAGCTTCATTTAAAATGTCACTTTTTAGCTGCATGTCGATGAAAATTGAAAATTAGGTAGGAACAATATCAATAACGTTGTGAGCCTCCAAAATGGTATTGGTACATAAATGCGGCAAACGCAGTCATCAACATACCTGATTAAAATTGTCTGCTTCCATTATCTCCCTTAGAAAATGGTGTGTTCGAGGGTCGAGAAAAGCGGCCTTAAAAAAGTAAGGGTGGATGGAAATGTACCGATTGCCATGCCCAACAAGAGCCTCTCTCTCGTATTTCAATTGCCCTTGAGTGGTTGGGTGGTATCTCCGATCAAAGTCATTCAATAAGATTCTTGTTAACACCTTTACAACGTCCTCGGTTGCCTCAGATGCAATAACCTGTAAGAAGGATTGCCGGATGGTGTAAATTGCCACTGGGACTAGGGAACCGGTGACATACTTTTCACCCTCAAGAACACGTTGCCAGAAGCCCATTGTCTTGAGGGCAACTTCAATCTGGTAATAAATCTTCCACTCTTGGGCTGTAATAGTCATAGTATCGGCCTCATTGGGATTATCGACAAAATAATGCGAGATTGCCTCTCGTAGAAATCGTAGCCTCTTCAGCATGCGATAGGTTGACCACCACCTAGTCACAACATCTTGGATGATATTCTTGGGTTGACCACTATACTTTGGCAAAGAGGACTCGTGCTGCATATTTTTCAACTTCTTAGTAGCTTGGGTTGACTTGTTGAAGTATTGGACGATATCACGCGCTTTCTTCATAGCTGCTGCCACTGTTGGCACATTTGGAGCTTGCAAATGACAAATAAAAAGTGTTTCCAAAATGATATTAGATGACACATAAAACAAAACAGCCATATCAGAGCACACAAATATCACACGACATCTCACGATCAAATGCCAGCTTTGCAACCAAATGCAGATTGTGATCAGTACAGTAGCCATGTTCTTTTCCATTTTCGCGGAGGTATTTTCCTAGCTTCCCCATATTTCCTGTTGTATCCGTGATGCCAATTGTATCAAACACAATAGTATCTTCAGTTTCACCTTGATATTTCTGAAGAACTACCAAGATGTCTTCATAGATTCTCTCGCCAGTGGTCGACCCTTCAAAAACTTTGAAATCAAGAACCGCAGACTTCAGCATCCAAGTTTTGCCATCGATCCAGTGCGCCGTGACGGTGGTGTAAGTTGCTTTATCTGCACCTGTCCAGTGATCAGTCGTCCAAGCAATGTGATGGTTTTTTAACTCTCATTTTGTTGCCTCCACTGCATACCAGCCCATCTCGAGTACTGCTTCCCGGACCTGATTACGGGAAAGGTTGACAATTTTATCTGAATCGTGATTTAAAGGAGTGAACACACGGCGGAAGGCAGGCTGTTCAAATGTACGGAAGGGAATGCCCTCCTCGATGGCAAGCGTTGCAGCAGCTGTGCGGTAGATCAGCTTGGCATTTTTTGCATTAAGCTTGGTGACGAATCCTGGCATATTCTTGATGGATGTTGTGGATGTTGTGGGTATGACTGATTGTGGAGTCTTGAGGTTACCAATGTTTGTGATGGCCTCATATTCCTTGCGATGGTGGAACTTCTTGTGAGCTCGGAGATTGCTTGTCGACTGGCAGATGCCAATCTTAACTAATGCAGAGTCAGGATTGTCTGACTTGAAGCATGATAGGCACAGGACATATTCGGCAAAGAGCTTGGGATGTTTGCTTGGGACCAACTGTTCAAAGCCCTCCCACCATCTGGATGACTTCTTGCCTAGAACAGGCATGGAAAAGTACTTGATTGCTTTCTTGGACTCGTTGTCTTTGGTAGCGGCACGAAGAAGAGAATCATTGGCATTAAAGGTGCTCACTTGCTTCAACTGGGCATCCAAGTCAGCGTTGGAGATGTCAGAACGCTGCTTCTTCTTGTTGGAGGTTTTGTCGCCTGGAGTGATAGTAATGACCTTGCGCTTGGAAGGACCCGACCGCTTTGTGTTGGGGGCTTCTGATTCCACCGTCAGGTCAATTGCTTCATCTGGTTGTGTAAGTAGGCGCTCTTCTTCCTCATCGGAGTCAATTGCTTCAGCTTTGTCAGCTTCAGCTTTGTCAGCTTCAGCATCTGGTTGTGTAAGTAGGTGCTCTTCTGCCTCATCGGATGGACTTAGGATTGGAGATGGTGACATGATGTTAGTGTAGGAGGAATATAAAAATGAAAAATGAGCTCTAGTTTATTGTTGTGTTTTACTGACGCGCGCGCTGAGGCACTGATGAGGCGCCCTCGCCACAGCATCGCACGCGATCATCTTTCTTTGGCGCTGGAGAAATGGCGCCCTCTCCCCAACGAAAGAAAAATAAAACCATTTTGATTGTTGTTTCTTTCTTCTTGTCTTTCCTTGGTATATCCGCACGCATTTCTTTCTACGCAGCTCTCTTTTTTATTGTTGTGTGTAGCTCCCACTGCGCGCGCGACAAGGAGGCGCCCTTGCCACAGCATCACGCGCCATCATCTTTCTTTGGCGCTGGAGAAATGGTGCCCTCTCCCTAATGAAAGAAAAATCCATTTGATTGGATTTCTTTCTTCTTGTCTTTCCTTGGCTGCGGCGAGGGGCCGAAAAAGGCACGCGCGGCATTTCGTTTGATTGTTTGGCGCTGCTGGTGCTTTGGTGTCTTCGTTGTGATTGAGCGCGCACGAAAGAACTTGTTTGCTGCAGTTCATTTTCGACCATCAGCTGGCGTGCGTCAGAATTTATTTGCAGAATTTATTTGCTGGCCAGAGCGCGCTGGGCCGGTGCACACTGGCGGTGCGTGCGCTGGCCGCGCCGGCCGAAGCATTTGTTTCGTGCTGAGTCTTTTTTGGGGGGGGGTCTTGTTGAGGATTGATCGTCATGGTTGGCGGAATGAATACACATCAATCATCTTGAATCGTTCCGCTTAAAAATATCGCGGTGTGGTGTACAACTTACTGTAAATTACGTACTTTTTATATGTACGCAACACCGAGAGTACCGACCGAGTTTTCCTTCGGTATCGGTATGGTAAATACCGAGAAATACCGACCGAATACCGACCGAAAATACCGATTCGGGATGCAACTCTAGTGTCTCCAGGGTACGATTTCTACTTATCTCTACTATCGTACTTATCCTTTCTCTATGTACACACACGGGGTACAGTTCAACATAAAAAGATGGCTATCCTTTTTAAATAAGAGACATCGCGCGAAGGATATCATAAATTCACTTCTTTTACCTTCTAAAAGGAATAAATAATTCGACCACCCGACGAATAGTGGACGGAAGAAAGGAGACGTGTCCAATCACTGCCGCCATATCATTCGTACGATTATAAGTTGTCACGGTGTCGCAGGAATCAGTCTCCTTCAACTCCCGGAGCCGGAGACGAGGATGAAGGATGAATCTCCTCGCTCGCGACGCATACGTAATAGAGAGTATGTATCATTTTACCAGCGATAAAATTTCAAGGAACGTCCAATAATGAACGGCGGTGGCGGGGTTTCGCCGCCGACGTCGTCGTCGTCGTCCTACCCGACGTCGTATCCGTCGGTTGCGGACTTTTACTACGAGGAACGGACATTCGCGACGCAGCTCTATATCACCGAGGAACGCGCGATGGACGACTTGGAGAAGGAACTATACGTGGGGTGCGTTCGTTCGTTCGTTCGTTCGTTCGTTCGTTCGTTCGTTCGTTCGTCGTCGTTCGTCGTTGTTGTTGTTTTTAAACCTGACGTATCCGTGGACGCGTCCGTATTATATGAGCTGAGCTCAAGGGGGGGGGTGGGGGGGGGGTTGTATTGTAACGCATGACATCATGATCGCATAATATATGGGCCGATTTTGCCAGCCCCCCCCTTTTGTGAACAATGAAACGATGCACACTGTCAATGCGAAAGAGAAAGGCGCGAGCCAGGATATCAACGAATATAACGAAATTGAAGAGATGGGGCTAACGCATTGATTGTTGGTGGCCGCGGAAGCGATGCGACAGGACTTGAACGATTCAACTGTGTGATAGTGGGCTGCGTCGACTTGCTACTTTGTTCAAACAGAGAGCGATCCCTCCCCACGTTGTCCCAACAATGTATTCATATTACGCCCGTTGAGACTTAACATTATTATTTTTGCTTTCGTTCCCTCACTACTCTCGCGCAATAATTTAGCATCATGGAAGACACCACTGGATCGATCGGGGTCAATATAACGTCGCCTTTCATAACGACGGCGTGCACCATCCTAGATCAGCAGCTGGGCAGCAACACCGACGGCGAATTGATACTCCAAGTGACGTACGCGATGAATTACAGCACCCATTACGGGTACGAGGTACTGGAATACCCCGAGTACTTTCGGTCGTATATGAACGGCGGGGGCGACAATGCCACCCTCGACACCTTCTACGACGTCATCGACGTGCCGGATTGGGACTACATATCCCTGGTGGGGCCGACGGTATTTCGCAACTTCACGCCAAGTCCCACGTACGAGTCGATATCGCCCAGCGCGTCGCCGTCGTCGCGGGCGTCGGCGTCATCGTCCGGTTCGCCCACCCCTCGATTCGGTGTCACCGTCTCCGACAGGGGGAGTCTCCTCGTCGGCATCTCCGTGGGAATAATCATCGTCGTCGTCTCGGTCGTTGTCGCCGTCGTCCTGTTCGGGTCGTACAGCAGGAAGAGGCGACGGAGGGGGGGGCGGGAGGGGGGGGACGCAAACGACGATCGGGATCGATCGCGTACCCCCCCCGCCGCGGGCTACGGCGGCGGCAACGAGGCGTCGGCCGCGATGATCGCGGCGGCGGTGGCGGCGGCCCATCCGGATCAGTCGTTCCGCCAATCGTCGAAGTTGATCGCCCTCGCCCAGGATCAGTATTCCGGATACCGCGCGGTCGGGAGGGATGGCGACGCCGCGACGACGACGACGACGACGAACGACAACGGCGCGAATGTCGTCGACGACGGGGGGTATGGGCCGAATGATGCGGCGGACGCGAGCGGCGCGTCCGAGATGGGCCCCGTTCGGCTCGTCCAGTCGTCGGGCACCGTCGTTCCGCCCGCGTCTTTGTCCTCGACGGCCCGGGCAGGAAGCAGCGCGGAATACGACGTTGTCGATAACGACGTCGATGGAGGAGGAGCGAGTGCTTCCCCCCGATCGTGGTTGGCGGATTCGATGGAAGACTTGGATGTCACCGCCAAGATAAGGAATGAAGATACGGCCACTACGTCACGACCGATGGCAGCGAGGGAACGCCAACAGTCTACCTGTAGCGAGGGGTCGAATCTCGCCTCCGACATCGTGGCCCAATCTGGCCTGTTCATCGACCCGACGACCATTGACTACTCTACCATAATAGAGCTGAACGACGCCGAGGCGGGGTACATCATGACCACCACCGAGGCGGGGGACGGCGGTGGCATGCCCAACCCGGAACTGATGATGTCAGGCATCATGACGCAACAGCAGTCTCCCGGCGGCGACGCCATGATGGGCAACGAGATGATGATGTTCGCCCCCTCCGACGCGGGAACGACCAACGAGGTGTTTGCTTCGGAAATTATGATCCAGACGGGCCTGCTGGTCGACCCCACGACAATCGACTATTCAACAACGACGGCGGTGTTGGCAGCGGAGGAAGAGGTTTTGGACGTCGATGGCGGGGAAAGGGACATCGACACATCGGAGGAGTTGGTTTCCGCCACCGCCGGCGGTCCACTGCCAACGATCGAGGAACAACCAGAAAGTCTATCCGGGACGATAACATCGGAAACATTCCTGGGCGCAGTGAACCTGATGGCGATACGGTCCGAATCGTTCAGCACGAACGAAGAATCCCTCGAGGACGACGAGCACCTGCTCTTCTCGCCGCTAGGCCTCGCGCCAAACAACGAATTCACGTTACACAATCGCACGCAAACTTTATTGGAAATACTTAGGGCGGAGGTCTCGTCGGCCGTCGACGGCGTCGACAGCATGATAAGCTCGGCGATCGCGCGCATTTCGAGCGACATCGGCGATGGCACAGTATCGCCGCCGCCGTTGGATTGGATCGGCGGGGAGGATTTGGGCTCAATTGAGGCGTGCTGCCTATGTCATGCGTTCACGTGGGATCGGAAGAAGGATGCCACCTCGGGGTAAGTCATGTTCTTCGCGTTGCTCAGATATTATCTCAGATAAATATCGCCTCTTTTTCACACCTCATTGTAAACTTGTCCTTTTCTTATTGTGGTGTAGTCAAAGCTTCTTTGAAGACTTGTTGAACAAAGTTGTTTTACTTGTGCACCATGGCCTGCTTGAACCATACGACTGCGCTCGCATCCTTCACGGCTGTGCCTCCATCGTCAGACTTACCTTGATAAAAGAACTGCCCAATACAACCATAGTGGTACAGGGGCTGCTGAAGACGAACGATGTGGCCCAAGGTCATCATTTGCTCGTCACGGCGTTCGAGCCGTTCGGTGAAATCGTCGACGCGTCGATCGCTCCCAAAAATAGGGGTTTCGGGTTCGTTAGGTTCCTGCAATCGGACTCGGTCGATGCGGTGGAACGAACTGAGAAGTATCAGGAAATCGAAATACAGGATGTTGCGGTGTCGATCAAAACCCTCTTGACGAGGAAGGCTAGGTAGTGGCTGTGCGGAGGATGAGGTTTAGCAAGTGAAAGTAAATTAAAAATTCAAATCCCCTCGAGCTCGCAGCAGCAACACATTCTCGCAGAAGCAACACATTTTCAACATAATGTCGGGATCGTCGGAATCCATGGCATCGCTCTACCAGGAGCAGTACCTTGCGCTGCGAGACAATCGCAAAATTCACGTGCGCGTCCTCCACACCTACCAGGGACGGAACCCGCAAACCACCAACGGCTGCACGGTCATCGCCCCGTTGATGTGTGTGAGTTACTTCGGATACGAATCGAGGGGCGGGATCCCCGATAACCTCATCAATTACGTCATCGACGATCACGCCGCCTCGATCTTGCCCGCCGTTCGAAACAAGTTGCGCCTCGAGGGAAATGCTTTCCTAGCACCCTCGGACGTGAACGATTACCTTATCGAAGTTGGTCTACTTTCGACCTCTCAATTCGTCGGTGTGTACGGTGGTAACATTCTAGACAATGATCATCTGCACGCCTTCAAATCAACCCTCCTTTTGTCGAACGACGCTAGGGAGAGGGACAGGCTGAAGGGACGGAAGATCGCCGCCACATTCTTCTTCCGCGAGCACGTTGTCGCATTGCACGTAGTCAGGGATGACGATGGTAACACTTGGATCGAGCTGATAGACTCGTTGCCTGATCCCAAAACGTGGAACGACAACGAAAATGACCTTCAACATAATGCCGTCCGTGTGCGATGCACGGATGACGAGAACTCCTTCAACACATTAATTCGACATTATGCATGCAGTAAACTCTCCGAGATCATTGACGGCACGGCATGGGAGGACAACAACGTCGAGTCCGACCCGAGGGTGTTCCAGGCATACATATGGGCTTCCGAAAATCCCGATGCCAATGCCGCCGTTGAGTTCACTGACGGCTTCAACAGCCTAAGCGACACGGATGACGATGAGGCGAACATTGTCTCCTCGATGAGCAGCTGCAGCAGCGGCGAGAAAAGCGGGAACATTGAGCTACGCCAAAAAGACGACGAGATCCGTGCACTCAAATTTTTTCTCAAACACAGGAATGATCAGCTGAAGGAGATCCAGGCCTACAGCGACAACATCATCGATCAACTCAAGAAGGAAAACGAATCTCTAAAAGAGAAATTGTACCCTAACCATCTGATTCGTCCATATCAGACTGGCAATCACCCAGATGGGACGACCGACGAAGAGGGAGTAACGACAAAGAAATCTGCTGTCGATGATAGCGACGTGTCGAGTGATAAATTCGATGGATACGTTGCTTCTTACCTCAAGGACGTTTTCGTAAAACGACACGAGTGTAGTCAGTCATTTGAGCGACTGATGAGCAAGATTAGTGAAGATGATGACAGCTGGACTGACGAGGATTCTCTTCTCAATTTTGCATATGCCGTTATTTGCTGTGCGGCACGAGCATTCGTCGCTCAACCAAAGAGGAAGGTTGAAGCAAAAAAAGAAGGTAAGATCATCTCCCGATCCGACGTGTCTACTATTTATTCTTTCTTATTTCTAACTACTACAAATAATCTATCAGGACTCGATAAAGCGGTAGTCGAGGAGATGAAACATAATCTCCGTGCAAGCAAACACTATTCACACGATCCTTTCTCAGCGGAGATTTTTTGCAAACTTTCCGACATTGCTTCCCGAGGAGACAAGCTCATTTGCGTCATGAACTTGTGTGCAACTTTCGAAGGCTATTCGTGTGCGTTTGGAGGATACTGCCCACGAGGAAAGACTCTCCAAGATTGTTCCTCCGGGAGGATCATGTCAATCCTCGATAAAGGATGGGAGCAGGATTCTTCGTTCACGTTTAATGCATCAACGGCATTGCACGGGAACTCCAGACCTGCTTGTCCACTCGCTCCACCTCCGATGGGAAAATACGCACATTGCCCAAAGATGACCAACAACGAAGGCATAGTGCAGTCGTCGCTGTACAATACTGCTTTGAATGCACTTGTTTCTGCAGGAGTGAACTGTACAATTCTATCGCTTGCCGGGACTTCCTCGGACGTGAAAAGATATTTTCTCGATAGGATCGACGTGAATAACGATTCTCCAACGAGCGGGAAGTTCGTTGTGAGCTGGAAAACCACTCACATTACGTGCTTTGCCAGTTTCAAGAGTAGTACTGTTGAAAAGCAATGCAAAAACGTGGTTGATGTTGTTAGGGATGTATCAGATACTCTCCAGATGTCTCGCGGAGAATCATGTGGAGTAGACTCTTTCGCCAGTAAGATACTCGAGCACGCGGAATTGCCTTTTGCGACAACTCAACAGGAAAAGATCGATGAATTGAACATGAAGTATGGATGGGCAGTCGAGGGCAAGAAGCGTTCTGCGGAGACCCGTGCCAAAATGAGTGAGGCGAGGAAGGGCAAGAAGCGTTCTGCGGAGACCCGTGCCAAAATGAGTGTGAGGCAGAAGGGCAAGAAGCTATCTGCGGAGACCCGTGCCAAAATGAGTGAGGCGAGGAAGGGCAAGAAACGTTCTGCGGAGACATGTGCCAAAATGAGTGAGACGAGGAAGGGCAAGAAGCACTCTGCGGAGACCCGTTCCAAAATGAGTGAGACAAAGAAGGGCAAGAAGCGTTCTGCGGAGACATGTGCCAACATAAGTGTGGGGCAGAAGGGCAAGAAGCTATCTACGGAGACCCGTGCCAAAATGAGTGAGGCGAGGAAGGGCAAGAAGCACTCTGCGGAGACCCGTTCCAAAATGAGTGAGACAAAGAAGGGCAAGAATCATCNGGATGTTGACACGAGAAAGGAGCTTCTTAAAGATCAGCTGTTGAGGCGATACCGAGCAGCGGCCCTCAACGGATTGTCGGTCGACCAATTCTCTAGCTGTCTCTTGCCGGTCCTCCTCAAGGAAGTCGGTGGAGGAGCGGAAGCGTTTCGCTTGATGGAATAAAAATAATCAATACGGGGAATCGTTATTTTTAGATCGTCATTGTAAACCTGCCTTCTGAAGAACTTGATCCGCCGCACGTGTCAGCCAATCTCCATCGTCCCGTCGTCCAATCTCTTTCGTCGCCGCCACCTTCGCCTCCCGCAGCACCCTTTCCTTCCATTGCTCGAACGCGCTACGGGGCGGATCCATCCCAGTCCCGCAGTCGTTCCTGCATTTCTCGCCAGCCACCTTGAACAGCGCCGAGGAACCGCCGCTCATACCCCCGGCTCGGTCCCCGGCGACAGTCAATGATATCGACATGCCGTTCGTCAAATCCCTAACGCAGCCGAGTACCGTAGTGAACGTGCCCTCCAACAAATTGGCCTCCGTGATGACGTCCATCTCGGTCAAGTGTCGTTCGTCGTCTACGTCATCGTCGACCCCTCCTCCGTCTTCATCCGAACCATCCGCGCCGTCGCCACGCCCGTCGTCCTTCTTCGTGGCCTTCGAGTTGCCGCCGCCGGCGGCGGCGGCGGTCCTGTTCGTGTTCGAACCGCGGATGAAGTAACGACAATTATCCCCCTCGATCCTCTTGACGGCCAGGAAGAAGCACGCCGCCTCGTAATACTCCTGATGCCGCAGCATGTCCCTTCGGAGTTCGTACGCGGAGAATCCGTGGTCGTCGTCGTCGTCGTCGTCGTCTTCGTCCGATCGCCCCCTCCTCCACGCGTCGCATTCCCCGGAGGCGAGACGTCGGAACATTTCCAGCGCGCACGAGGCCGCGGATACGGCGTCGGGTATCGCCGGACCCAGCCGTATGCACAGGTCCCGTATGAGGTCGGTGGGTCGCAGCGTCGTCGCGGCGACGGGGTAGGGTTGGTCGGACGTCGGCGCGTCGCGCTTCCCGCCGGTCCCTCGACCGTCGTCCCGGCGGTCGTCATTTCCGTCCTCGGGTCGCCGCCGCCGTCGTTTGCCGACGGACGACCCGTCGAGGTGCGACGCGACCACCGTCTGCATGACCTCCAGCGACCTCTTGTCCCTCGTCGAGGTCGAGAACCCCACCGCGCCCGCCAACGTCGCCACCGGCACGGCGGCGCGACGATAGCGCTTGCTCGACGACTCGGCGGTAGTAGATGACGACGACGGCGCGTTCCGCGCGAGGTAGTCGACGACCATGCCCGCGCGTACGATCGCGGCGTCCCTCGGGCCGAGGAACGCCCGTTTGGCCGTCAGTAGCCGCAGCGCCTCGTTGGCGGTGGCGACGAGGCACGCGCGGCGGGAGATCGCGGTCGGATCGTGGGGATAGGACGGGCCGAAGAGCGACGCGAGGATGTCGGGATGGAGCCTGTCGATGACGACGTCGACGTTGCTCCTTGGGGCGGCCATCTTGGCCCTGCTGGCCGCGGCGGATGTCATCGTCGTCACTGGGTCGGTCGTCGGTCGTTCCAAGGTTGAACGAAAAGGAAGTTGTTGCTGTGTACATAGAGTACCATACGATATCTAGAGTAAAGTAGAGTAGTGTGGGCCAAGTACGAAAAGTATCTTTCGTACAACCGCATAGGTAGTACGCAGAACAAACTTTGACTCTTTGATCGGGCAACGGCTAAAAAAATGGCGCAGCCGCGAGCGACGATACCAAGCGACGCCCGGCCCACCACCCTGGCTGCCCCTGCCCACCACTCCTGCGCCGCCAGCCTCTCTGATATCTACACCATAGAATGATGGCGACTGCATCAACCCCAGCGACATGTCAAGTCAGCGTCGGCGTGAGGATACGCCCCCTGACGTCCAAGGAGACGAGCGAGGGCGGGAAGCGCGTCGTCGAGTGCAACCCCTTCGAAAGACGAATTACACTCTCCGGACGACACTTCACTTACGACTCCGTCTTCGACGGGGGAGTGTCGCAGTCCGACCTCTACGATGACATCGCGCCGCCGCTCCTCGGCGCGATCTTGGGGGGGTACAACGCCACAGTTATCGCGTACGGCCAGACTGGCAGCGGCAAGACCTACACGTGCGGGAGCGAGGCCCACGGCGCCGCCGGCGGCGGCGGCGTGGAGGACCTGAACGAAAATGCCGGATTGATCCCCAGGTTCATGTCGGACATCTTCGCGACGCTCGTGCGTCGGAAGGGGGCATCGGAGAAGGCCGCGTCGAAGTCGTTGTCGTCGTCGTCCGCCGCCGCCGGCGGCGATCGCGGCCCGCCGGCCGAATCTCTGATCGATTACGAAGTCACCGCGTCCTTCCTGGAGGTGTACGGCGAGGACATACACGACCTCCTCGACGAGGATCGTCGCTCGCTGCCCATACGCGAGGATGCCAACGGAGACGTCGTCGTCAGGGGACTGCGCGACGTGCGGGTGTCGAGCCACTCGGAGGCGATGGAGGTCCTCGATACGGGCACGATGAACAGGACGACCGCCGCGACACTTATGAACCTAACCTCGAGTAGGTCGCACGCGGTCTTCACGGTCAACTTGCGACAGACGACGCGGGGCGTCGGCGGCGTCGATGGGGGCGCCGCCTCGGACGTCACGACCACGTCTAGGTTCACGTTCGTCGATCTGGCTGGGAGCGAGAGGATGAAGAAGACCGGCGCCGAGGGGGAGCGGGCGAAGGAGGGCATACGGATCAACGAGGGACTGCTTGCCCTGGGGAACGTGATCAACGCCCTCGCCGACGAGGGACGGATGGCGCGGGGGGAGAAAATACACGTGCCGTACCGACAGTCGAAGCTCACCCGCCTCCTGCAGGACGCGCTGGGCGGGAACAGCCAAACGCTGTTCATTGCGTGCGTGTCGCCGTCGGACACGAACGCCGGCGAGACGCTGTCCACGCTGAGATATGCCAACCGCGCGAGGAATATCAAGAACGCGCCCACGCGCAACGTCGATGCCACGGCGGTGGAATTGCAGAGATTGAGGACCCTTACCAACTTGCTGAAATGCGAATTGATCAAGCATAGGTTCGAGGGTTGTTCGGGTAGTTCGACCGTGGCGGACCCAGAAGTCGAAAGGGGTGAGGATGAGGCTGATGATCTGCTCGGCGTGGTGAGCGAGGAGTTATTACAGCGGGAGGACGTGCTGGCATACATGAATCGGATTGATGAGAAGCTGAGCGAGTTGTCAGGTGGGCCATCTTCAAATCTGAACATGTCACTCCCGGCGCATTCGTCCGCGTTACCCCCTGGTGGAAGATCCATCCAAGTCTCGTCTACGGCATCGGTCATTGGCTCGGTGGCCAGTCCTATGAAACACGAAGACGATGGCAACGCCCTGATCTTGGACTTCAATCCGGAGGAAGACATGCAAATCATTGACCAACTGCTCGAGCTTCAGCAACAAGATCAAAAGTTTCAGGAGGGACAGAGGGACGATCAGGACCGTTTGAACGATATGGAAGGTGAGATCGAAGAGAGCGAGTGTCGGCTGCTCCAGCTGCGGGAGCATCTTAAAGTTTATCACAGCATGAAGGAGAAGTACGAGCGTTTGATGAGCGAGGTTCAAAGTTTGGAATCCGAGAAGCAGGCGCTCGCGGAGTTGCTCGAGAAGGCGCAAGTCGACCCGACCAGAGGGTGCTCCCAGGCAATAAAGGCGAAGCTGCAAAAGGTCGAGGAAGGACTCGCTTCCGCGCGGTCGGAAACGCGAAAGACACAGCAAATGTACCGCCAGGCGGAGCAGGAGGCGCAGAAATGCAAAGTCCTCGAGCGTCAAATCCAAGAACTTAAGCAGGCGAAGGTCAATCTCATCAAGAAGCGGAGGGAGGATTCCGCGAAGCACAAGGAGTTCACCCAGCAAAAAACGTCAGAGATTCACGCACTGAAGCGTAGGGAAAAGAATGCCGATAAGAAACTATCCAAGATGGAAATCGAGTGCCAGAAGTACAAGTCAAACTTGGAAAGGAGTAAATCTCACTGTGATAAGCTCTCCGATAAGCTCAAGCAGACGGAGATGCATCTAATGAGACTTCTCACCAAGAGGAGGAACGACATTAATCGGAACAATAAGGCCGCGCATCAATATCTGGAGGGCATGGACCAGTTTGCGCCCATGGACGACGAGGTGAAACCGATCAAATTCTTGCTAGAGAAGACTATTTTGGACAAGGTGACACTCTCACAGAATAAAAATGCCTATGAATCTAAAGTTGTTGAGCATGGGACGCTCATGGCCGCCATGGCTAAGGAGGCAAAGCGCATTTATGAGCTGAAGAGGGAATACCAATCAATGAACTCCGATGGTGTTGACGGCATTGAGGCTCAAATTCGTGAATGCGAAGACGCTGTGCTGGAGATGCAGTTGCAAATCGAAATTCTGGATAACGATATGAAACAGCTGAAACATAAATGCCCTCATGTTGAGGACCACCTGTTCGAAGAAGTGATGGACGAAAATGGCCCGGTGTTGAAGATGATTGCCAAACTTGAGGGCCCTGTTCTTCGATCCCTCCTCTGGAATCTTATGGACTCGTACTTCGCAGCTGAGCTTCAACGACGTTCTCTTGCGGAACGCCTGGATAGGAAGTCTTCTTCTTTACAAAGCATGGAAAATGAGGTGTTGCTGCAAAATGAGAAAATCGTCTCCTTGTCAAAAAGCTTGGATCGGCGGCGCAAGAGTGTGACCTCTGAAGGTGATTCTGTTGATAAGGTCCAGAAAATGCAAAGAGAGGTGCAAACCACCAATGCAAAGTTGGAATCGTACCTCGCGGACAAGATAAAATTATCGACAGAGCTGGAAGAAACACGCAGGATCCTGTCTTTGTCCCTGGTGGAGAACGCGCAAGCTAAGGAAAGACTAGCCCTACTTAATTCAGAGCAAAAACTAACAGAATCAACCGAAAGAACTGAACAGATGCTAACACAGCTGCAGGATATCCTCGCCGTGATTGGCATGACGTTAGAGAACCGGGAGGTTGTTCGTCAAAGATTGGAAAACTGCGTTGAAGATGCTTGTTCGAAAATGCTAGATGAAGCCAAGACGTTGCGTGATGACAAGATCCAGAAGGTCAATCATCATGAGTATCAGCTCCACAAAATCTATTCCGTGCTAGGACTGGATCAACCTTCAAGTGGAAACAACTCATCAGAGCAAAATCTAAATGGCCAGCTTGAATTCCTGGATCGACAGCTGAGCGAAATTCAACCGAAATACCTTACTGCGCTAGAATACTGCAAGCAACTCCAGAATGATGCCGAGACATTAAGTATTGAATTGTCAATCGGAAGCGAATTAAGCAGTAACCTACAGAAGCTGATACAAGTACCACGGCGCATGCCGAAAATGCCGAAGAAAATAAGGCCCTCTACAATTTCACCACATCAACGAGTAAGCTTGGAGGCATCCAGGGAGGCCAGGGCAAAAATGCTCAGGAACGTAGAGCATATGGTAAAGGGATTGCAATCCATTGATGAGAAGATCAACCTGATAGATTATGATGAACATGCCGCTCTTAATCTAGATGAGGCGCTGGAGAACACTGAGCCTGGTAGCCTCTCAGCGTCATTTCTTGAGAAGTGCGAGAAAGACATCAAGTTCTTGAGACTACTCAAATCCGAACGACTTCTTACCAACTCTGAGACATGTGACAAAATCAGTGTCATTACCAAACAAATGCATATTAGAAGCGATGAACTGTCATCCATTGTTCTCAATGTTCTGAAGAAACGAAAACGAGACTCAAACTGGTGGGACGACAGTGTTGCTAAGGCAGTATTTTATGCTCTGTCAAAGAAGGGTTCTGTCCTTGTCAATGCTGCATTTACGAATCATCTGAATGTTATACATGACACGATTCGAGATGTTTCCAAGGAAGGCGGTTGCTTTCCGATACTCTGTCAAAAGTCATACATGTAAGCCATGCTGCGTTAATAGCTACAGCAGAAGGGTGCGGCATGGATGTGGGTGACTTGGCTCAAAGCTTACGCGATGCCCTGTTGCATCTGCCTCCGCTCTCCAAGGAACATGTCAAAGCGTGCATCGATGAAATGCAGATGCTTGTAACAGCAGCTGATTCTGTGGCTCAAAGCGAGGTGGAAACCTTAACTGTGCTCTGGGAAGGGCTAAACGTGACCCCAAGAGACCGTGGCGAATTCTGGGGAGAACTGGATAGAAATATAACAAAAATTGAGATGAGCACAACAAGCCCTTTTGATAATCTGCTTGAAGAGTGTCCTGTAGATATGGAGGAGTGGGTACTTAAATCTACGAAGGATGCAATGAGAGTGCAGAGAATGCTTGGTGTTAAAGTATTCAAGCTCAGTCACATCCATCAGGAAGTTGAAAAGTTAAAACGCACACAAGAAGCGAAGAACGGAATCATGTCTTTGAATAGTGAAATAAAGCTTCTCAACGCCAAACTTGTTGACTTCGAAGAAAAGGCTGGCAACAAGCAACGGCTATTGAACAAGAAAGTCAACAGCTCATCACTGCTCGAGGAAGAGCGCTATCGTAAACAAATGCAAAGCATGTTCGCCGCTAAGCTTGAAACGCTTCGCCAAATGCTCAACGAGTGGGAATCTAATCACGGACAAGTAGAGGATGATGACATGTTGAGTGAAGTTGTCAAGAGCATGCTTCAGAATTCTCACAGGATCGATGCGTGGATGAATGAAAAAACGAGTTTAATGCATTTGAGGACTACGTCGCTCGAATCTAAGCGAGCTAGCACTTACAAGAGGCCATCTTCTGGCCCAGGCAGATCTTGGGATAGAACAGGAACGACAAATACTCATCGTTCCAGTTCAGCGTCAGCTACAAACAACAGACTAATAAGCCAAGCAAGCACACGTACAGCAAAATCAATGTTTGCTGGTCAAATGTCAAGGCCGCCTAAATCATTGCCACCCCCGAGGCTGAACGGTAACAATGGTACCTTATCTGAACATCAGAAGCGTAAAGCATTATCTTCCTCCGCCCACAATGCTTCACAGCCCGAGGACTGGACAAAATATACTCAACACGTTGAACTAACCAATGAAGATGGTCCAGTGATCCTTCCCTTTGGCAATCTTGGTGATACGCCTAAAGAGAAGGAGAACGGTACACAATTTTAAGGTTTCTGCCATGCATCCATGATAATTTAGTGTTCGTTTGTGTTTAAGAAATCATAAATCAAAGCCAAAAGAAAACGTTTGGCTTGTCGCTAGGGGGGCTGCAGCAGATGTCGAGTTATACTTGTAGTATTGAGTGGTTTGGTGGCCTGCACAATCAGCGGCACCACTGCTGACCAAATCCACGTAGCAAAAACCAGCTATTATGTATCGAACACCGGAAACGATTGGGTCACCGCTGTGAAGCAAATTTCCACCGCAAAAACTCATCACTCCTCCAAGTGCGGGCGCCAATGTCTTTCCAAGGGAATAAATAAATGTCCCACCACCACAGAACTCGCTATTTAAAGGGATGATGAAACTAATTGTTGATTCGTCATAGTGAGGAGGCAGATACCTTTGTCGTTCAGCATCGTACCTAACAATGAAACAATCATGAAGAAATATATCCCGTTGTGACTCATTAGAGATTGTGAAAGAGCCTTTAACAGAAGTTAGCTGAAACTGGCGGCGCAGCCTACATGACAGTTAAGAGGAGCCAAGTATGGAAATCTGAGAACGAATTTGATAGATGAAACGGGGGTTTGAAACGAAAATTGGATCCTGTAGGATTTACGTCTCGGTTATATTCAGTGAAACAACTTACAATGGGCGAATTTTTTCGTTCCATAGCTGATAGAACCACGAGTGCAGTTCATTAATTTCGTGGAGAGGAATATCAGTCGTTGGAACTGCATAATGCCGGGAAGTTGTCCACCCATCAGCAAAATTTTCAGCAGCGTTGATAGCATTTTGGCATTCCTCAAAAGATAGGACAGGTGCGTCGACGGTGACAAAGCACCTTCCATCCAAATAAGATGTGAAGGCAAAGTTGTCGTTGACTGTTTCTTTGGAAAGTAAAGCCTCACAGTCTAGAAGTGTTCTATAAACACGTTGCTTTTTCACCTGGGTTGATATTCCTGGATGAATTGGGCATATTGACCAAGCTTGTTCCCACAGACACTGGGCCTTAGTAAAATACCCCTGACAATGTCCTTGATTCGCAAAAGAACTTGTGGAAGCTCTACCTAAATACGAGGCTGCTCTCGCGTGAAGGACATCTCCATCATTAGGATGAGTTCGCAGAATGGAGTCATAAAGTGTTGACGCATCGTCGAAACGACCATGTTGCATTGCTAAATCTGCAATGTGTTTCAATTGAATTTCGCTACAATTTCTGCCCAGATCATGTTTTCTTGCTTCAATTTGACAGCGTGTACAAGAGCAGACGTGACTCTGTCCCATAAGTCGCTTTAATTCAGCCATGCGTGTATTGATATCTCCCTCTAATGATTCCAACTTCGATATCGTGAATAAATCCTTTGACGGTATATCATGCAAAGCTAACCACGCCAAGCTTTCAAGAGGGGATGGTTGGTAGTCGCTTACCTCTTTCTGTGAAAGGTCTGTAACAGCCAGTGCCAACGTTGGAACGCATGAATGGGATTTTCGACGGAACACATGAGGAGAGAACGCAAAGTACGGCTTCTGCAGATGTGTTTGAATTTGCGTCGATTGAGCTCCCTCTGTATCAATGGGTGAAGATAGCATGTGAGCCAAATGAGCGGCATGTCTCCACTGTAGAATAGATGATTGATCAATATCTTGACTGTTGACTCCTAATCGATTGTTGTTATTTGTGACATTGCAAATATCCGAAATATCCGATCCAAAGCTAGAAGACATGAGCAAGTCCAGGGCTAATCCTCGTTCCATTTCAGACAAACAGGAGGATATGATTGTTTTTGTTGCATATGACACAATTGGATGGGCTGGGAGGTTGACACGAAGTACGCTGTGACGTTTGGTATCAAGATAGCACGACAAAAATTCTTTGTAGGATGGGAATGTGTTTCCTGTGCCGGGAGAGCTCACAGGGTTCAAGGCGTTGCACTTCTGAAGAATTTCAGATACACTGCTATGCGATCTCGACATTGCCCATAATTCTTCTACCAAACTCTCTTCTCCTGAGTTGATGTCCTCTGAAGATGAGATGTTTGGATTCCCTTCCGCTGTAAATACAAGCAAATCGCGTATCCAATCGGGGCAGATGCACGCTATGATTGTGGTTAACAGCAATGCGCATTCCTCAGCACCGATAATACGAACAGTTCTATCAATATCCGCATCGTCGCACCCGCACATAGCTTTGAAACGTCGTTCAATGGCCGATATCGAGTGGATTACCTCATCGACGAGGTCGATGTGTTCTTCGCTGACGTTGCTACCAAAAAATCGATTTCGACAAAAGAACAGTTTTAGCGGTGGAAGATTCGGACACGATAAACCTGATGATGGCACGGATGTCACTTTGGCCGTTGTAGTTATCGCATCATCCTTTACTGTGTTTGTTCGTAACCCTTCCTCCCCTCTAATCTGGCAATCTCTGCAACAATATAATGAGCCACACCAACGTTCACCGCTCGCGTTTGTCGTACAAAAACTGCAAGGTAAAGGACTTGAACAATAGATGTGTCGTTCTATAAATCCAGGAAGACATTCAGCGTTGGATTTCTGCGGCGGCGACGCATCGTCGGGCGATTGATGATGGGCTTGAAAAAAACCTCGCTCATGAGATGGAGTCCAAAGAATGGCACGAGCGCAAACATCGCATTGTCGTATTTCATCGCACACTATCTGTTCTAGTATCGTTCGACAGCTACCAGAGTCACTGGCAGCGCCGTCGTTCAGAGCTTGATGCCCTCGTCTCCGTTTTCGGGTTCCGCCCTTGCTGTTATCTTTTCCATTTTGTGCACCAGTGTACAAACTGCCACCAAAAATTCCGCGGCCCGTCCAAGATGGCAAGAGAATCCAATTCGTCGTACCGCCAGCATCGACGTCATGACCAACGGAGTCGAGGGGGGTGCATAGGCCTTTGGTAGCAAACTTGCCGTTGCTTGCTATCATTTTTCTAAGAATGGAACTTTCAGCTTTCGTCACAAGTGGGTGGCTGTCAAAATTCGCTTAAATTTAAGCCAGGCGAAATTTAGACTTTATT
>JALLAZ010000036.1:0-30864 GCA_036939755.1 Stephanodiscus triporus
TGATGATAGGTCCATGTGTCTATCCATTGCATATGAAGGATGTCATCCACCTTGCACATAATTGACATTGATGTGGGATCCATCCGTTGAGTGGATCTACAGCCTCAACCATGAGATAAGGCTACAGTTTGGCCCAGCAGTTGTTACACAGAATTCCAGCTAACTTCCAAAAAGCTAGACCAGCAAGAGTTGAGGTAAAGGAGTAATGATAGGTACGTGTGCCTATCTATTGCATATGAAGGATGTCATCACCTTGCACATGATTAACATTGATGTGGGATCCATGTTGAGTGAGTATACAGTCTCAACCATGGAACAGGCTACAGTGTGTGGCCCATCGTAGCAGTTACACAGAATTCCTGCTAACTTCCAAAAGCTAGGTCAGCAAGAACTATGGTAACAGTGGATATGATGGATTCACATCCCCATCCACAGCATGTGAAGGTTGTCATTCTCCTTGTATATGATATGAGTGGATGGAAACAATTCCATGTGGGTTTGGAGCCTCAGCCAATGCACATGAGCTTCATTTGGCACCAAGCAGTGACCCAGGATTTCAGCTGACTTCCCAAATCCAGACCAACAAGTGTGGTTCTAATGGCATGAGGATGGATCCATATCCCCATCCACTGCATATGAAGGTTGTCAATCACTTATTATATGTATGGAGTGGGCATGGACACAATTCCATGTGGGTTTGGAGCCTCAACCAATACACATGGGCTTCATGTTGTGCCAGGCATTGACCCAGGATTTCAGCTGACATCCCTAATCTAGACCAACAAGTATGGTTGTAACGGCAGGAGGATGGATCCATATCCCCATCCACAGCATATGAAGGTTGTCATCACTTATTATATGTATGGAGTGGATGTGTGAATTCCATTTGCCAAGCTAGAGCAGTGGTAACAGAGTGATGATAGTTCCATATCCCCATCAATTGCATATGAAGGATGTCATTCACCTTTTATATGTTTGTAATTGATTTGGGTTCCATGTTGAGTTTTGAGTTGAGCCTTGCAGTTACACAGAAATTTAGCTAGTAATTCTCAAATATGTGACCACTATTTGGTTGACATTTTTGATCCGCCCATCATTATTTTATAATCTTGTCATGTATTCAAAAGCTTTTTCAAAATCTCTTTTTTTTGGATGAGTATTTAGATTGACCACTGCTCCTCTTCCATTGCCCCTGTTTGACCAGATTTGGGACGACAAATCCTTGGTCACGTTTAGCAGGCTATAAATCCACCCATTACTCAGTGAATATCCCACATCCACATCACATTTAAGGCCTTTCACAACCGTCACATATAGTATGGATCCTTATTTTCTCAGTTAGCACAGCCAGTATCTAGCTAGAGTTTGGATGTCAAATGAAATTCTGGGTCAGACATAATCCAATGTTACCTTGTGTGACTCCTGTTTTGGCAATGGCAGCCATGGGAGTGCAGCGGCCATCGCGATCAGTTGGTGGTAAATGGTGTGATGGGGAGGTGCAAGCATGTACAGTCTTCTAAAAAGGAGTAAACAGGCAAATAAGTCCAATCACAGCTTTTGAAAATGCAATGCCTGAGATATTGGATGGATAAAAGTGTTTGTTTTGGAAACTGTATCTAGTATGTAATTCATGTCCCCCCCCTCCTAATTTCTTACTACACTCAATATGGTTTGCTAGAGGAAAACTGTTCTGGAAATATCTCAAGCAAGCATAGTTGACACAAGCACACTGAATGTTATCTGCCCGACCATGCATCGGAGAATATATTGCCTTAGTCAAGGACACACTTCATATGGTTGTTAAGTTAGCACGTGTTTTTTTAATTGATTTAATCTTCGAGTCTCTATGCAACTCGAGTTCCTGCTCTGGTTGTAGGAAAGGCATGTTTTACTGCAATGTCTCCGTCTCCTCCAACACCGGCACTTCAATCTTCTTTGCCAACCGCAGCACAGTCCCCCTGATGTGATGCGAGTTCAGCCCGGCCATTTCATATTGTTCGTACTGAGTCGCGGCCTCAAAGTAAGTATCGGGCAATACCATCGGACGGAACTTCAGCCTCCCATCGTCGAGGGCTCCGTCCAAAGAAAGGAAGTGCAAGACATGATTGCCGAATCCGCCAATGCTCCCCTCCTCAACAGTGATGAGTATTCCATTGTCCTTCACCAGTTCTCGAATCAGGTCGATGTCCAGCGGCTTCATGAATCGAGCGTCGGCGACCGTTATGGCGAGGTCCGAGTTCATCTCCTCCGCCTCGTCGGCGGCGATGAGAGCCTCGGAGAGACGGGTGCCCAGCGATAGGATGGCGACACGATCCTCTCTCTTCCGGCCACGGGATCCTGGGCCCAACCTGGAGTCCGAGCTCCCGTTGTCGGCGACCGTTCCCTCGCTGAGGGCGCGGACTCCGCCCGGTTTGCGAATGATGCGGCCCTTGCCGATTTCGATCGAAGTGCCTTCAAGAGAGAGAGAGAGAGAGAGAGAGAGAGGGAAAAATGGAATTGAGAGGAAAATTCGGCGATTCTCAAAAGACAAACACGCGCGCAGGAATCAAGCGGGACAAAAATTCGAGTGCACTTTTTCTCACCCTTGGCGGGGATCTCGCCGTCCTCCAAGTCGTACCCGAAAAGATTCTGAAGCTTCTCCGCGCCGTACCCCACGCCGCGGGGATACCTCAACACGCTCGGCCCGTCGTCGAAGTCGGCGCACGTCGCGACCATGTTCCTAAGCTCGATCTCGTCGCTTGGGCTCATTATCGTTAGGTTCGGGATGCAACCCAGGTACGCGAGGTCGTAGCACCCGTGGTGCGTCGGTCCGTCGTTCCCGACCACGCCCGCCCTGTCGAGTATCATCCTAACCGGGAGGTTCTGTATCGCCACGTCGTGCACGACCTGGTCGTACCCGCGCTGCATGAACGTCGAGTATATGCAGCAGAACGGCTTGAGGCCCTCGCACGCCATCCCGGCAGCGAAGGTCACTGCGTGCTGCTCGGCGATGCCCACGTCGAACGTGCGCTTGGGGAAGCGCCTGCCGAAGATGTCCATGCCGGTGCCGCCGGGCATAGCCGCCGTGATGCCCACGACCGCGCGGTCCTCCGTGGCGGCGTCGATCAAGGCGTTCGCGAATATGGAAGTGAAGGAGGGAGCGGCCGCCTTGCCCTTGACCTGCACGCCGGTGGCGACGTCGAACTTGCCGACCCCGTGCATCCGATCGGAGGCGGCCATGGCGGGGGGGTAGCCGTACCCCTTGGTCGTCTTGACGTGCAGGAGCACCGGCTTGTTCGAGTCGGAGTCGCGAAGCTTCTCGAGTATCGGCACCATGTTCTCGAGGTCGTGCCCGTCGATGGGACCGACGTAGAAGAACCCGAGCTCCTCGAAGATGGTCCCGCCGGTGACGAGGCCGCGCGCGTACTCGTCGATGCGCTTGTTCACGTCCTGCACGTTCTCGGGGAACAGCCTGTTCAGTCCCTTGGCGAAGTCCCGAAAGTCCTGGAACGGCTTCGATACGAGGAGGTTGCTGGTGTAGGCGCTAAGCTGCGACGCCGGCCGTACCCCCCCGGCAGTCTGGGTGCCCGTCGGCAGGCTCACCTGACCGTTGTCGTTCAACACCACTATCATACGGCTGCTGAGATATCCCGCGTTGTTCATGGCCTCGTACGCCATCCCCCCCGTGATCGCGCCGTCCCCGATCACCGCGATGCAGTTGTTCCTCCTCCTGTTCAGTATGGACTTGGCCACGCTCATGCCCTGGGCGGCGCTTATGCTCGTGGACGAGTGTCCGGCGCCGAAGGAGTCGTACTCGCTCTCCTTGCGCTTGCAGAAGCCGGACAATCCCCCGAGCTGACGCAGCGTGGGGAACCGCTCGCGTCTCCCGGTGAGCATCTTGTGGGGGTAGCACTGGTGAGCCACGTCCCACACGATGTCGTCCTCGGGCATGTCGAACACGTAGTGCAGCGCGACCGTGAGCTCCGTCACGCCGAGGGACGAGGAGAAGTGACCGCCGGTTCGCGACACCGACTCGATGACCTCCCACCGCAGCTCGTGCGCGAGCTGCTGCAGTTCGCGCATGTCGAGGCGCTTCATGTCGCGGGGGTATCGGACCGAGTCGAGTATGGGCTTCGACGACGGCCCGGAGTAGGGCGGTCCGGCGGGGACGACGCGGTTGACGGCTGCCTCGCGGAGGCGCGTCGAGGAGGCGGCGGCGGCGGCGCGCGGGGGGGTGCGGGACCTCCTCGACGACGCGAAGGCGTACGAGACGGACGCCGTCGACGCCGCCACCAGGGAGGCCACCGCGGACGATAGCGAAATGAACTTCATTCCCCCCCCTCCTCCTCCTCCCTTCGACTTTTTTCGTTCGACTTTTGGTGTAAGCAAGCGCAAGTTTGGGGTGGGAGGTATCCCTCAGAAGCGGATGTCTACTTCGATCTCGCGGTTTGTGAGGACGCTCCCTTCAACTCCTTCCCGGGGCAATAAGTCTCTCCGGTGCCAAACCAAGAAGGGTGTTGCTGTGGCAGGACAATCCAAAATCTTTCGTGGTGGTGGAGGTGGGGACGGAAGGGAGCGAGGGGGGGGGTGCATGTGTTGTGGTGTTGAGGCGCAATGGTATCTAGTATGGTAGGTACGATACGATGCCTGGTTTCCTCCCTGTGTAAAAAAAAGGAAAAAAAAAAAATGTGCGCACTTCACATGCGATGACATCATCGGAAAGGGGGGGAGCGGCGATTTCTTGTCGGGGCCCGCGGATCTCGAGTTGAACTCCGATCTATCTCATCATCCGTCCGCCGGAGGATTTTTGCCGGGAGATGGGACGACGACGACGCGACATACACGTGGAGCTTTCTTTCCCTCCCCCAATTTGAGGGACAACAACGAGTCTCCTTTTTTTGTTTGATTTGGGGCGGGAGGAGGAGAAGCCGAGTATCGTACGATAGGGGCAAACGGATATAATAATATGTGTCGACCGCCACAGTCGTCGGAACATTGCCATCTCTTGGGCACACCCGATGTCCAAGATGCGATGGCAGTAGCGGCAGACTGCGACTGCCACAACGATTCGTCGATATCGCGCCGGTGGTGGCAATCGCTTTTCGGTCATAATAAACGGAACGAGGTGGACGAAGACGACGACGACGACGACGAAGACGACGACAACGGCGACGACGACCGTCATGCACATTCGAGAATGGGGCGCACCCGGTCACCGCCGACGCGATGAGAGCAAACGGCGGTGGTCGGCCATACTCGCCGGACAATCCATCGCATTTTTCGCGCTCTCGTGCGTGAACGCCCGCGTCGTCCTCCCTCGCGAACGACATTTTCGCGTGGCGAATGCCGACGCTACAGCCGGGATTGGTGTACCTCCTCCTATCCTTCCGTCTTCTGGCGGTACCTCTTTCTTAGGAAGAAGGGGAGGATAAGGAAATCGACGCAAATCGCGGCGGCGGCGGCGGCGATTTGCGTTTTGCCGACGCGACGACGACAATTTCAGCAGACGACGGACGATGATGCGCAAGGATTGCCCTTTTCCATTTCGGAGGATTCGAACGACGGCAACGCCTTCGTCGATCTACATTGCGGGTTCGACAACGGGGCAACCGCGGCCGAATGCGACTGCTACGACGCCGCACGAATTATCCCCTCGCGGACTTGACCCCGCGCGTGCGCCGTGGCGCACCTACGCCCTCCTCTCCGTGCTCGACGTCGAGGCCAATTACCTCGCCACGCTTGTCGTTCCGGCACACCGCGCTGTCGTCGTCCATGCTCCTCACGTCAGCTCTCGGCGTTGTCCACGGCGGCTCTGCGTCCGCTGATACTGCCGCGCCGCGGCGGGATCGGGAGCGGAATCGGCGGGAGGGGGATGCTGGGCGTGGCGCTTTGCCCGGTCGGCGGATGCTCGTGGCTGCGACGCGAATTCGGCCACGCGGGCGAACGCGAATTCCGCCACGCGGGCGACGACGACGAATACGACTACGACTACGGTGACGACGACGACCACGACCACGACGACGACGACGTGGATGATACGGTCCGAACCACGGCGTATGGCGATCTCCTCGCGCTGGTGGCCGCGTGCATCTACGGCCTGAACGACGTCCTAGCCGAGTACTTCCTAAAGGCCGGCGATGACGGGGCGGAATACGTCGGCATGCTCGGCCTTTTCGGCGCCGTGTTCAGCTTTTGCGTACAGGCGCCCTTGCTGGGAGAGTGGGATCGAGCGCGGATGTTGCTCGGATGGGATGCACGACGTCACCGGTACCGTTGCCGATCATTTTTCTTACTCGACAACCATGGGGGCGATTACTCTGTTGTTGCTTTGCTTCGTTATCATGCTGTTTTATTTCTAACCTCGGCAATGGCGTACCTGTCGCTCTATGATTCGACGAGCCTCAATCTTTCCCTGCAAACCGGTCCTCTTTGGGCAGTTGTTTTGACCATGATACAAAAGTCGTTGACAGAGGAGGGAAATAATGGTGGTTGGGTGGGACTCCCGCCTGCGATATTTTTCACATCATTGACATTGATCGTGGTGGGAATGTTCATGTACGAGAGCAATTCTGGAAACGAGAGAGGCCGTTTGCATCGTGGTGTAGCAGTAGCTGCAGTCTTGCAAAAAATGCAAGGCTGAATATAGTTATGGCAGCACTGAAGAAGAAATTCCTAAGATCAAAGGCTGTAGTAGCAGAGCACGCCACAACAACCTGGGAAGTAGCTCATGTAGAACAAAACAGATGGCGAGCCCATCATTCGGCTTTCTTCCTCTCTCGCTCATCCCCTCGCTTGACCCTCCTCATCTCTCTATCTCGGCCTTTTGCTCAATCTTCTTCATCTCCCGTTAGGCCTCTCACATGGTATAATTAGCTGCATTCTTCCCTCCCTTCCATTTCATTACCTCTCACTCCTTTGCTATGTATTCATCTTACCCATTTTTCTCCTTGGAGAAAAAGAGTAACGCTCACTAGTCTAACTTGGAAAATTTGTTTGTGTTAGCAGCCTTAATGTCATCATTCCCACCCTCAAAGGATCGTAGTATCCTTTAGAAGCATTGCTGTCCTCGAATTACAGTCCTGTATTTTGACCCTTCAAAAGCCAGTCTTGAGGTGATAATACGTTTCCAAAACAGTTGATGGTGGATTTTTCCTGTCGCCGTGCCTGTGTAGAAACCGCATTTACACAATAGTGATCCTGTTTTTCCATGCAGAGATTATTCACATATTTATCCTATTTCTGCATATGGCATTGTACATCAATTTGACCAAAAGGCCTACGGTCTAAATAAATAGCACACTGCTGAAATGGTCTATGTATTCGATTGATATGTTAACTCTATTATTGCTGATGGTCTGTTTCCCAGTTTTGGGCGTCAGTCAAGGGGCTGCATCACAAACAGATCCCATCATTCGACCTTTGGACTTCAAACTTTCTCCTGAATATTTCATGCTCCTAACTTGCAGGAGAGCGCAACGGCAATGTCTTGTCACTTGTCATGTGCTGAGAAATAGGTGTCCGCGACAGCTATGAGTTGTGATGGAGGAGAGTGAGGCAAGTGCCTTGATGAGTAAAGCCATTGATTTGCAATTCACTTACTAACGGTTAGATGTTTCGTTAACTTAGTCTCTCTTTTTATGCTTTGATGAGGCTGATGTCTTATTCTTTCCAGACGTGAGTCCGAATAACACATCTTCTCCGCTGCCCTTCACCTTCTTCTTCTTCGGATACCTTTTCCCAAGCAAATTCTTCTCGGCCTCGTCGACTTTAAATTTGCGCGATCTCACGTTGATCAATTCTAAATTGTCTGCCTCCGCCCTCAACACCTTGGCCGCGTCGAACTGCGCCCCTGGCGGGCTGCCGTAGTCCCTCCCCAATTCCCGTTGCATTTCGTTCCCCTCCGCCTCCTCTTGCAACGGATCTCCCATGGCCAGGCGAAAGAAGGCGCGCAGTCCGAACATGACCAGGAAGTACCAACTGACGCTGCTCACATAGCTGGTGTCCAACGTCGTCAGATCGTACAACCCCCTTTGGAACATTTGTTTGAAACCCCTCGTTAGCGGGAAGGGCACCTTGACGAGCACGAAACCTCTGAAGAAGTGGGATATCCCCTGCATCATGACCATGTTCTGCACCATCGCCGCCATGTTACCCTTCATGCCATCCTATTGCACGAAAAATACCAGGGAGAAACGCGTCGGTGCTTATCAATAATATCAAATCAGATTACGTCAAAAAAACATTCAGCGTCGTCGTCGTTCACCTACCATCATGGTACTCGGGTCCATGCCCGGAAGGAGTGGGTTAGTCATCGGGTCGATGGAATCGCCTCCGCCGTTATTCTCCTTAAGCATGGCGTCCTGAAGCTTCTTCTCCGCCTCGGCGCGATTGGCCTCCAGGCGGAGCCATCCGGCGTTGTTGTTTACGCTCGACGATCCCGACCCCCCCCCCTCCCTCGCGCTCCACGCCAGCCTCCTCGCCTCCCACCGTCCGGATGACAGATATCCCCCCGCACCGCTCCTAAGTCGCGAGACCCTCACGAGCGCGCTCTTCGCGCGCGCATCGACGTTCGGTATCGGTTTGGGGGACGGTCGCAGGAGACGCCCGACGGCCGATCGGAGCAGGCCAGCGCAGATCATTATGACGAGTAGGGGCAGCACGACCCAATCCCGGATCTGGGAGTCGAGGAGTAGGGTCTGCGAAGTTCGGACCAGGGGATCATGATGATGGGGAACGCGCGGGGAGGGCATTGCTTTTGGGGGGCGATGTCCTTGTGCCGTTTGAAGAAGAGAGAGATGAAAAACTAAAATTAATGGGAGTGGATGTATGGTACTTACCAAGAAACTGAGCGAAAAGGTAGAATTCCATAGAACAAGAGAGAGGTTAGTGGCCATTCCAATCATTCCAATCCACGCCACCAACGGTCCGTCCCCTCTCATGGATAACTGGAACATTTGATCTTGTAGCATCCTTATTTTTTTTATCCAAACACATCCCTCAGTAGCATGACGAAGTACATAGTGATTGGTGCAGGCTGGTATGGGATCTGTGCTGTTCAGGCGATCGAGTCTATATCGAAAGACTCAGTTGTCACCGTGCTGCAAGTCGGATCAAAGTAGGTTATCATTGGCCCTCTTGGCTTGTCGGTCAAGTTCGTTTCCACTGAACTTCCCACGATGCCTCATCCACTCTTTTTTGCCCAAATCAGGGATTACATTGACATAAATATCGCCAACCCTCGTCTGGCGGTGGAGCCCGACATGGTTGACTTGGTCTACCAGCCGCTAACCAAGGCATGGGTTCGGGCAAAGCTGATCAATATCAAGAAAATTGAGCTTGTAGCTTCTGGTCAAGTTGTCTTCATCGACTCCGAGGAAAAAAAACAAGTCCTTGAAGCCGATGGTATCATTGTTGCAACGGGAGCAGTGAATTCGTCGCCATTGATGAAGGACATCCAGGGGAAGAGCAAAGACGAGCGCAAGGCGGAGTTCACAGCCTTTCGTGACGCCATTACGAATTCCAAGGCAGGTGTGCTTGTCATAGGAGGAGGTGCCACTGGAGTCGAGCTGGTCGCCGAAGTAGCGACAGATTTTAACAATGTAAAGTGCACACTTGTGAACAAGCCGCAGCTACTGCTGAGTGAGTCCTTTATGAAGCATGATAATGTATTCAGTTTACTCTACTGGCTTTACACTGCCCTTCCTTCCTTTCTTCTAAAGATGGATCGTCCAAGAGATCTGCCATGCACAATGTTGTGATGAAGCAGCTGAATACCTTGGGAGTGAAGGTTATCACGGATGATTACATAGAAGACGTCAAAGAGGACTACATGGGAGAGCCCAAAAAGTTCACAACAAAGAAAGGAGTGGAAATCGATGCAGATATTGTCGTTGTCTGTGCAGGAGGCCACCCCAATGTACCCTTTCCAGCTGGCGATGCTCTCGATGAGAAGACTAAGGGTCTCTCTGTCAATGAAGCCATGCTCTGTGAAAAGCTTGGAACGGACCCAACCAAGCCCGTATGGGCAGTTGGCGATTGCTCCATGTTTGGGGGTCGTGGAGTTTTTGCCGATTCTCAGATCAAGGCATTGTCTGCGTCCATCACTCATTTTGAAAAGATGGGTACAGTCGTGGCCGGCCCAATGAAGTACAAACACAAGCCATCCGACTCCCAGGCAAGTCTTGTTTCTGTTGGAAGGCAAGGTGGTGCGATTACTATCCCTTTTCCAAATAAAATGCTAGGGAAGGCACTTAAAAGCAAAGACATGGGAGTCAGCTATATCTACCAAAAGTACTTTAAGGTCAAAGTCTAATTTGACGTGCTTGGGTTGCTCAAGAATGTTTGTTTTCATGGATCGAGGACTTTCGAATAATCGTGTTGCGAATCCTATGTAACCATAACCCTATTTTAACTTATTCTTTTCTCTCTAAGCGATAAGTAATGCCTTGCTCCGCTCTCCGGAGTCAGATGCGCAGGATACTGATAGGAGTCCAATGATAACATCAACTTGGAGTAGCTGTTAAAGACTCCATCCCTATCCTGGGGCGCACACATCATATGTCATTTCAAGAGTTCAATAACAATTGTGAAACCTTGACACGATCCATAAAACAATCCAATATACCACCAGATCCTCCAACAATCATGCTGTTGGATTCGGAATCAATAGATATCGTATAAGTTGCAGGCGGTGTACTCCACGCACATCCCCGTGCTTGTCCCAACATGGTTATAGATCCCCAAAACGATATCCGGCCCTCATTCCCACCAGATATGAGACAATCCAAAGAATCATTATAAGCCACAGTGTTCAAACTCTCGCGTGTAATGCATCCAGAGGTAAATGTTCGTGTGGGTAGGTGCCAAAGTGTAATGAAGCCAGAGCCGCTGGTGAAACCTCCAGCTGACGATCTCGAAGTGATGATGCTATTGTTGTTTGAAGTTTCTGACCCACCGCAAACTGCCAGCCAATTATTACTGATGTCCATGGAAGAAACCCACAAGTTGCTGTTCAATCCATTATAATTCCACGATGGTGTTGATGATGAGTTGCTGTTCAAGAAACCTCTGCTGTAATTAATATTCGAGGTGACCAAATCTTTATTCTTGTCAATGGTAGCTTGTATGTTCATCATCTCAACTAGCCTCCTAGTTTTGCCATCCCAAAACCCAATACTTCCATCCTCTCCACCGGTCACATACTGCGACGAGCCCCCAGACGTCCCTGGCAATGACTTTACCACGTGCAAGTAATCTTTATGACCGCCTTGCCCGTAATCAAACCTACTAACGACACCAAAAGTCCCTAATAGCTTTTCCGTGGCAAGATCCCATTGATAACATCCAAACATATCTCCTGCGGCGCCAACTATGATATTATCTGACTTATTATAACTCGTAGAATTTATTTCCACTGATTCGCCAAGCGATGTGGCAGGAGATGGATGCGGCTTGAAGGTGGCAATTGGGGATATTAACCCAAAAGGTGATGCATGCATCGTCGTAGATGGCGGATCTTGGGGTTTCCTGGGCGAGTTTTCATCGTCATCCCTGTCCATTGCAGCGGAAATTTCTGCTTCAAAATGAGACCAGTTGTATATCAGAATACCAGGATCGCCAGATGCAACTAGCAGATGATCGCCATTGTTAGTTTCTATGAATTGCAAATCGTACAACACAATACCACTGGACCCCCCACCACCAACAGAGACACTGCAGATGACGAGAGAGAAATAAACGTGGTGTATGGCATGATGTTATGTTTGGTTCCATCAAGGATGTATAACATGATAAAGAGAGAGAGTCTGAGGAACTAACGTGAGAATGGGTTTCGAAGGTCCAGACTTCTTTCCCGAAGTATTTGAATCTCTTCCGGAAGAAACTTGATGATCCCAAACGGCAATGCATCCGTTCGAGGTACATGCGATGAAGTACTTCTTGTTTCCCAAAGAAGAAGATCGGCTGAAAGTCGATCCATAGATCGTGCATACCGAGGATGACGATGAGTTGAAAACACTGCCACTGCTACTAGTGGTGTCATTATCTTTCGCCATTTTGTTGCGGGGATGGTATTTCACAAAGAGATCATGGCTTTGGAAGAATTTCTTCTTAGCCGCAACGCTCGACATCGTCGGCGTGGACATATTATTGAGGCGATGGGCAGCATAGACCATAGTTCCTCAACGTCGTCAAGTTGGTGACTTGTTTTACCCTCTCGTTCTGGACTAGTGTTCATAGCTTCTGAGGTTCTCTGACTGATCATTTCAGAGTCCAACAAACTATTATCGGCTTTACACTACGATAACAAAAACAAGCACCGTCAGTTTTCGCAACCCTCCCCACTTAACACTCCCCACCACTTCTACTAATCTAACACAACACGCGCAACCGCAACCGAAGAATTGACCCGCTTAACCCGGAGATGACCGAAGCAGTAAACCACTACAAAGTAGTGTTGCTGGGGGAAGGTGAGACGTGATCGGGTGGCGAAGTGCATCTAATTTCTCCATGCACTTATCGCCACTGTTGTCTTTCCTAATTTTTCTTCTTTGACAGGGAGAGTTGGTAAGACGAGCATTTTGCTTCGATACATCGAAAATTCGTACGATGTCGGTTGCCCATCGACTTTGCAGGCGTCCTATCTCGAGAAACACGTCGTCGTTGAGGACAGAACGAACAATTATTTGTCATCCAATCGAAACGCCGCCGTCTCCAGACGAGAGGCCAATCTTTCCATTTGGGACACGGCCGGACAGGAGCGCTTCCATTCCCTCGGTCCCATCTACTACAGGGACGCCAAGGGGGCCATATTGGTGTATGATGTGACAGATCGGCCGAGCTTTGAACGCGTACGAAAGTGGACGAAGGAACTTCGAAAAATGGTCGGTGACGGCGACAAAATATGTATCAGTGTTGTCGGGAATAAAATCGATTTGCAAGGTCGGGCGGTCGATACGGAAGAGGCTAAGAAGTATGCGCAGAGCGTGGGTGCAGCATTTGCAGAGGTTTCTGCCAAAACG
Organism: Stephanodiscus triporus; assembly: GCA_036939755.1. Taxonomy (NCBI): domain Eukaryota; phylum Bacillariophyta; class Thalassiosirophyceae; order Thalassiosirales; family Thalassiosiraceae; genus Stephanodiscus; species Stephanodiscus triporus. The sequence continues at coordinate 12,999 of JALLAZ010000036.1, forward strand.
GGAAGGTAAGCAAACGTCTTATGAGTATGTTTATCAGTTAATACCATACACTTCAACGAATTCGACAACTTTCCCTGCTGATTCTGCAAACAAGCGGGATAGAGGCCGTATTTGTGGACTTGACGAAGAAAATGCTCGACACAGTGAAGCCATCACACCGGTCTAAATCAAGTTTGGCAAGCGCGTCCAGCAGTATGGCCACTTCAATAAACAAATCCGACGATCGTGTGAATCTCTCCCAACGAAATCCCGAACAGGAGCCTTCCCGATGCTGCTGAAATTTGAGCGGCGGTGTTTTTGTTCAGAATTGATCTCTGCTGTTACGATGTATTTATTTTTTACAAAAAAGACCGTATCGTAATGTAAAATATGAAGGAGGTTACTGATTACAATTTCCAAACAACTACAACTCTCCATTGACAATATGTATGCCCACCCCCCCCCCCACCCTGCATCCTAAATAGTTTCAAGTTACCAGCATTCCTGCACTTCAAGATAGGGCAAGCATTAATATATCAGCAGCTAATGACATTACATGCTTTGTACGAGAAAGCTGTTTTCATTGTTTCCCCTCCATCTGAGCATTCTTATACGCCATCCCCTGCTGCCTCGCCTGAATTTCTAACATCTTCCCCTGCATGGCCTGCTGGCACGCCTTAACGTTCCTCGAACTCGCCTCCACCGCGGCCATGACGTTGTCGCTGTTCGCGTCGACCAACTTCCCCTTCCTCTCCAAGACCTTGATAGCATCCTTCGAGCTCTTCTCGACGAAGAACCCCGCACCCAATTCCACGAGGATCTTGTTCGGGTCGACGATCCTCCCCGGGGCGTACAGGGATTCCGTGAGCGGGATCATGATCTCCCGTCCCTCCCCCGTCCCGCCGACCGGCATGGCCGTCAATGACGATCGCGCCGTCGCGATCCGCGCCGACGCGGCGCGTAGCTGGTGGTATTGGGAGGTGTAAGCCTCGAGGCGGGCCTCCTGTTGCTGCTTCACGGCGTTGAGCTGATCGAGGGACATGGCGTCGATGTTCATGCCGCTGGAAGAGCCGGTGTCGTTGGCGGCGCTCATGGTGCGTGGCGCTTCTCTTTGTGAAATGTACCATACCTAGTAAGGCAACAACGGAGGGGCTGTGACTTTACAAATTCCTATGTACATACAACGCTTTTTTGCTGTCCGGAGAACCACAAGCACAAAAGCAAAAAGGCTCACCACACCTTGTGATGGCTCGTCCTCCGTCGGTGTGATCGCTGAACATTATTTTTTTCTCTGCTGTAATTATTGGTTGATGGGGGTGGGGCGTTCATCGTTAAGATATCAACGCCGAGATCTGGCAGCAATCTTCCCTTAGTAGCTATTATTCCGATTGGCCCGATCGACACAATGGCCACGCCATGTAGACGCAAACGAGCCGTCGGCGTCGATGCCGACAGACCAATGAAAAATTGGATGGATGCCCCGACCACCACCATAGATGGTGCTGGCGTTCGTTCTTCCATGCGTGCTCAAAGTGTAATTATCTCTTCAAAGTTCGGAAAACTTCAAGATAAAAAGAATCTTTGTCAACGTCGCAGCAACAGACTTCACTTTCTTCATACATGCACCATATTGTCCACCCTTACTTTATTTGCAGGTGCCATTCACAATGCAGCGTTTGTGACTCGGACAGGTCATGGCAAATTTCTAATGCAATCGACTAAAAATCGAGGATGCTCATATTCACCACTGACGTCATCCTCGCCCTGTGGGAGCTCCGGCTCCAGCAACTTATCACGATCAAAAATCTTTGATTTCAAACGCGGTCCTTCCATGACGTCAATATCGGCGCGTCGCTTATCACTCCGGATGGCGCAGTCTTCAGATGTGGAGCTGCAATCCCAGAATGCTCAATCTGAAGTGGAGGACGAGGATGAGTGGCGTACCGTAGTTGCGGCGTTTCAGATGTACAAAGCAGCATACGGGGATTTGAAGGTGCCCAGCAGATTTATTGTGCCTGGGATGGCTCCTTGGCCAGGTGAGAAAAAGCAAACGTCGTAGTTTCTGCATTAATTTGTCTTTCTTGCGCTTATTCATTACACCTAGGCTCACGAATGATCATTATTTCATTTATCACATATCATGGCCCATATCACTTTACCAGAATCTGCATGGAAAATGAAATTAGGCCAGCGTGTAGCTGCCATCCGCTCCACAGGGAAGTACGTTCAAAGCAATGAAACACGTCGCAAAATACTCGACGACATGGGATTCTTATGGCGACTTCGATCTCCTTCGCCTGGAAAGAAACTCGACGGCATCGCCTTTGAGCAGGTGTATGCAGCGCTCAAAATGTACCGTGATCATGTCCAACCAGGGGGTAAAAAGTTGGACGTGCCTCTGAATTTTGTTGTGCCAGACTTTGACCCATGGCCGGAATCCACGAGGGGATTGCCGCTAGGCAAGATCATGCCGACGGTACGAACCAAGGCTTACCTGAAGCAGCATCCCGATGCGGAGGCTAAATTGATGTCTCTTGGATTTCAACCCGACGTCAAAGCTGCGGCGAACGATTTGCGTTATCAGAGAGTATATGACGCCCTTGTAGTGTATAAGGAGCTCTACGGAGATTTACTTGTGCCTCAGCCTTTTACTATCCCCGAAGATGGTGATGACTGGCCCGAGGAGGTTCGCGGTTTGCACTTGGGTGCACGCGTCAATGCCATTCGAACCCAGGGAACGTTTGTCAAGTCGAACCCTTCTCGAAGGGCTGAGTTGGACGAATTGGGTTTTGTTTGGGATATACCTTCGAATGACGAAGGGAAGCGACGTGGGAGGAAGAGGAAAGGGGAGTTCATGGACGAATTCGATGATGATTTAGATGGTACCGAGGATGACGAAGAGACTCTTGACGGAGCAGCAATATTCGAGTCTAAAGAATTGAAATCTTTGTTTGATTCGAGCCTGGATCCTTTCTTCACTGGTGATCAAAGCAATCCTCCACAGTGGGCATTCGAGGGCGACGATGACGATGATACTTTGTTTGAACAGCAGAAAGATGACATCAAATACACAGAAAAAAAGAGTTTCAATGAAACCCTTGAGGAGATGGCAGAGGTGGCAATGTCGATAGGCATTATGGAACGATGGACGTAAGTGTTCGTGTATCAAATTCTCTCCCTCGTTCAACAACATGTATTGATTCATTTATTAACGGATCCTTTTTGTTAGACCGACGAAACGTGTAGTAAAGGGAGCGAGAGATAAGTATGTTCCTTGGCGAAATGACGACTTTGGCGGTGATTTTGTATTCGAAGATGTCGTTGAGGCGTTAATTCTTTACAAGGAATTGTACGGTAATTTCGACACTATCGAGGAGGATGAATTCGTGGTGCCTGAACCGGTGGAGGATAGCTTGAGGCTGTCTCCTTTTGAATTAGCAGCGATGAATGATGATTTCCCAGACGATTTAGACGACTTCGATGAGCCCAAGCGGGACAATTCGAACAGCGAGAGCTTCGGAGGTAAACAATCGCTTTTGGCGTCAAAGGCAACTGATGATTGGCCGGAACAACTCGCTGGCATGAAGTTGGGAAAAATTGTTTCTCGCATCCGCGAAGGCGGACTTGAGGTGAAGCACATCCCAGAGAGGAAGGCACAACTTGACGAAATTGGTTTTGACTGGGGCGATCCAAAGCGGTTCGTCGATGTTCCATTTGAGAAAGTCATGTGTGCATTGTACGCATATTTTATGATCAGGGGTGACACATTTGTCAAAACTGAGTTTGTCATCCCAGATGAGCATCCCTGGCCTACAATTCTGGCAGGATTCGAGCTTGGCAGTGCTGTGGTTCGGCTGAGACAGCTGCAGAACTTCTTAGAGGCATATCATCCTGTGAAGATGAGTCTACTTCGCATGGTTGACTTTTCATTCTTCCCTGAGATTGCACTTCCACTAGACCCAGATGCTGACGAGATGAATGCGGAGCACTTGTACGTTGAAACATTTGGTCACCCACTATACCACATTAGCACTGTTCCACTAGGACTCCCCGAGAGAATGTTAGCAGATGGCCCCAATGGCCCGCCCGAGAAGCTCAGCAGCTGGTACAATTACGAATACGTCCGTGAGTTCCACGAAAGACCTGGAGCTCTTACTGATGTGGCTGATTGGATGCGGGACATAGGTTTTTATCAGCTTGCAGAGGAGCATGAACAGAAGTATGGCCAAAGTCATTACCGTCAGCTATTCCTCTTAAAGGAGAGGCTCGATAACAAAGAAATAAGCCAAGAGGTTTGGGACCAAGAAATCGATAGAATCAAGACTGAAGTTATGGAGGAGTTTGAAAGCTGGAAACTTACTGACGCAGCAAACCAGCAGCTTCCTGCACTTGGAGATGGAGAGTTTGACTACTCCATAAATGAGGATGACTACTATTACCAAGCCCTTGGTATTGCATCAAACAATGCACAAAGCAGTTCACAATTTGAGCGTCCAATTGTCCCAAGCCCAACCTTAGATGTTATTGAGGAGTCAGTGGCAGAGTTTTCCTTAGGTGAGAGTGATAGGAGCTAGAGTAGCTAGGGTACCCTACACCTACAGTAGATTCTATTGCCAATCCTCTCAGTGTATGGACAGCCCATCTGACCACCCTGAGGCACTGAAAACTGGCATCTGTTTCTAACTTTGCTCAATGGACATAAATGAACAATTAACAGCTTAACCTCTTTAGATGTACGCACAAGAAATCCTCCATCATCTGTAATCTCTTATCTCGCGTAGCCAAAGAGTCATACCGGATTCCAAACAGGATCCAAATTCACTCAATCTCATCTCCACCATCGGAAGATTTTTCTGCCATGAAAACGTAAGAAGGCATGGGGACGAGCTGGGCTATTTCTGCGAGGTCCATCGTATGAAGTGTAAACAAATTGATGGTACACAACATTGGGAGAATGTTGTGTGGTTACCAGTCCGGCACTTGGACTGCAAGACAGGCCCTGTCCCCACAAAAAAGATCTCTTTTCAAACAAACAAAGAGGATCTGATTGTGCTCGGTTGGCGTTGGATTGTTCTATTTGATACCGACATTGGACGAAATGCCCCACTGGTTGTTAATAACACAAATGGAGGCCAGCAGCAAGAAGCTTGGTCACACTTCTCCTTCCTCAAGACTTGGCAATTCAAGCTGGACTACCATAGCACCGAGTCCAATAGCTCAGGATGTCTACACTTGGATAAAAGGGGCAGCTAGCGGATGGAGATGTTGGGCATTTGCAGCCGAGGTTGCAACAGAATCAGCCCCCAAACATCAAACGCCCACATACAGTCGTGCTACAGTATAAGGAACACCCTGTGTAGTGCCGTGGGCATGTTCCTTCTACTGTAGTGTTCCTTTTACTGTATTAGAGTGCTACAATTATACATACATACGTCCTACTGTACATAGTAGGTAATTTCTACGTATGTATGTAACTTGACAGTTCCCGCCAAAACCAGTGTCCTGCCGAATGGATGTTCCTTTATCTGTAGTGTTCCTTAAGCTGTAGGTTCCTTATACTGTAGCACGACTGTATTCAGATTGCCAATTGGTCAGGTGATCTTGACCTGTATGTGGTACATCATCATGATCATGGAAAATTCCAGAGCAAGAATGTTCAAATAATCTGGGAAGCAATTAGCAAGAGGATGCATGCTGTTGCACTGCCACAAGTATCAGAGGGAATGATGAAAGAATTACAGAAAACTGGGGAGCATGAAAGAGTGTACTCAGCTGGGGCTGCTAACTTTCAATCCAGAGATTTGTTAGTTATTAATGTGGGAGTGTTGGAGTCATACCATTGTCCAACTCACATTGACAAGAATGACATTGATTGGACATACTCATTTGCCTGTAAATGCGGCCATTGTTCGAGCAAATAAAAGTGTCGCTGTTGTCACTAGGAATACGTGGTTCCAATGTCAGAATGTACACTATGTGCTGTCTTTGTGAAGGATCAACAGGGGAGATTGGATTGGCAATCACTCCAGTTTCGTGGGTTGGGGAGGAAGGCTATTTTGATCCCAAATCGCAGATTAATGGCACGACCAATGATCATGATCGGAGAAAGGTCAGTGTGTGATATTGTAAATATCAAGTTGGAGCACTGTGCAGATGGACGTAACATGCTATGGGCATAAGAATCACTTAAGTAAAGTTTATCCAAATCATCAATAGATTGTGACCAATGACTTATTTATGCATAGAGTACTCTAGTCAGTTGGATCTCCTCTATCAGAATCTGCCACAGCTTGCGCAATCGCTTTACAAATGGGGCGCAGAGACAGATACCTCCCCAACAGCCGGGTGGGGGGTGACGATCAATGCTGATGCCAAGGGCGGAGATGCCGTGTCATTAACAATGAGAGGACACCCACCAACCACAACGATGATGATAATTGCAGCGCCAATGTCGGAAGCATCAGCGTCGACTGATGCCAGATGTGCTAGCATTTATCCAGAGGGAGAAGGATCAAATTCTATCAATGAATATGATGCATGCAGCAATGAGGTGGTTGAATGTGCCATCCCTTGTTTCATAAAGAACAAAGACAAAGAGGACATAGTTGATAAAGATGATTAATAAACAATGTAAAATTTCATTATTTAGTTTTACGCTTCTTCTTCAACAGGTATATCACTGAGCATTTGTCAATCAATGATGACACAGAAGTCAGAACCAGCAAGGCTGGCCGAGAGAAAAAACATGGCAAAGATCCAGCTCAGGATTAACACAAGGATGAACAATGGCCATATCAGGACATATTATATGCACTTTGTGAAGCAGTTAGAAAGACCTTTCTATGCAAAGATGATGCCCACAATCATTGCGATGACGAGTGCGAGGAGAACGGCACTGATTGCAATCAGGATGGCACAAAATATTTGAGTCCTTTAAGCTGTTGTCAATGTCCTCGGCGAGAATCAAGAGTCTGTTCAAGTCATAATTCAAGTTCCCAAGAGAGCCATCTAGCATGGCTTGCCACTCATTGACACTGTAAGTGAGCCCCTCGTACACTTGTATGATTTTCACTGACAATTCTTCATCCAAAGTACAAATTCTATCATTAAACGTCTCCAACCCGGGTGGTTGTTCGATTTCCCCTTATGACTCGATTAGCCTGTTGTTGTTGTTTGCTAAGATCGATGATTCTCTGTAAAAAATAATGGAGCTACATAATTATTCAGCCACCTTACTAGTGTTCTTTATGCCTACAATTTCTTGCGTTTTGCGACCCTGTGGCTTGCACAATAACTCTGTTGGGAGATAGTGTCTGATTAGAAAGCGCGCTCACAATAAAATCACAGCATCACTTCATCAGGTACAAGCTAAAGTCCTCGAGAGCCGAGAGACCTGGTTTGCGGATGACAATTACTTTGGATTCACCATCGTACTGGAACTCGATTGGAGAGTCATCAGATTTCAATCGAATTTCACGGGGTTTGGTGGGAACACCCATCACAACAATTCTCTCCACAATCCTGCCATTCACTACTTTATCATCCACGATATCACTATTTCCAATGTAGACTGAGTTCTGAATAACGATATTATCGCCCCAGCTGGAGTGGAACGAAGCGATGCCAAAAGCTTGTCTTTTTTCATGGTCGAAAGTCGTTTCATCGTCTATATAGAGTTTACCCTCCGCTTTCAAATCATTACCAAGCGCAACATAGAGCGTGTATGGGTCGTTCACCATGAGGTGAGAGCTTCGGCGAAGGCGTAACTTGCGTGGGATGACGGAGCCGCCACGCTGATAGACAGGTATTTTATCGATATCACTGTCGACTGCCAACGATACAGCTGTGTTGGTAGTGTTGACATCCCCAGTCAGTTCAACGCGTTTCAATGTATCAACATCGTACCAGCAATCTGTCAAAGGGAACAGAATCTCAGATTCCGTCGCACCAGCAGTCGTGACAGGCTTCACAAGCAAGTCAGACCCAATCAGATATTGGTCATCAATGGAATAGAGATCGGGTATTTTGGGATATTGCATCCACATTGTCCTGAAAAAAGACACAGAAATGATGTATAATTAGGCTTTGCCCCAAAAGTGTCCGTGCATGCTTGTATAATATCTGTTCAGACCTCTACTCACCTCATAACTGGCATGCCAGTCAACCCAGCTTGCCAAAATACCGTGTACCAGTAAGGAAGAAGCGCATAACGAGTCATAGCCGCCGCTCGTAGACGGACCATTACCTCATCACCAAACATCCAAGGCTCCCGTCTCTTGGCATCATGATGGGCATGGCCCCGAAAGAATGGCTGGTAAGCCCCTGCCTGCATCCAGCGAGTCATGAGCTCGGCATCAGTATTTCCGAAGAACCCACCAACATCCGCCCCAACAAACGAGAGTGCACCGACATTGAGACCGAGGAGCATGGGGGCGGAGATTTCCAAGTGAGACCACTTTGCCTCATTATCTCCCGTCCAGATTGCACCATATCGTTGACTTCCTGCAAAGAAGGATCGGGATAAAACAAATGGACGAACATTTCCTCCCTCATTCCTCTTGATGAGACCTTCGGACGTGGAGCGATGAAAGAGCATGCCGTAGAGATTATGCCATTCACGATGCTCACACTTGTTCAAGTTCAAAAGATCCTTCTGCATGGAAACCTCCGGTCCATTGAACACACTGGGCTCGTTCATGTCGTTCCACGTGAATAGCTCAGGAGTCGATCCTTTATACTTGTTATATTGAAATTGCTCCGCCCACCAATTTCGAACCTTCTCGGTGGTAAAATCAAGATACGAGGAGCTCCCCGGCCAGCACCACCCGTCAAAGTCTTGATCGCCGTGCTTATCCTTGATATACAAACCCAAAGAAGTTGCCTCCTTATGGATGTAATAATTAATATCACGCTTGATGTGTGGGTCGATTATGGTCACCATTCTTCGGCCATGACCACCTAATTTTTTCTGCATTTCCGTCGGATTGGGAAATGCCTTATTGTCCCACGTGAAATATCGCTTACCATCCGTATGTTCAATATCCAACCAAAGCACATCGTACGGGTAATCGAGCTCCTCAAACTTGGAATGAACATGATAAACGTCAGCCTCGTCGCGGTAATTCCATCGGCATTGGTGGTATCCAAGAGCAAAAATAGGTGGAAGAGGCATGCGGCCCGTAAGACGGGCATACTGCTCATACATAGCCGCTGGGTCGGGCCCGGGGAGCAAGAATAGATCAACTATCCCTGATTCACTCATGAAATGAGTCTTTGACGAACCTGCCACCTCCTCAACGTCGACAAATGTTTCAGTTGGATTGAACCAAAATGCACCTGCAGTCCCCGTGTGCATCGACTGAGATACCACCAAAGGAATGTGACCATACAATGCCATTGTCTCATCCAACTCATACTCAAACACGTCGAGATTATACAAACGATATGGTTCCGTGTAATAATGATCACTCCCCGCTGTTGTTTTGAGCTGTGTTGAAGATGCATGTTCCGGTAAACCGAACAGATGAAGGGATGCGGGGAATGTCAATTCCAACCCAACGCTCATCGGACCATGCGGTTTGGAATCAGTATGATCACCAAACTTTTCCTCCCACATGTCTTTGGTATCAAAATACTCCTCGTCAAGACGACGTTGTTCGTCTACCTCGCCCCCGACCACATCCACTGCCACATCGGGAGCACCATCGTCGGTAGGGGCGGTTTCAACCTCACGTCGTTCCTCGCGAGTACCATCAGCGTAGATAGCAAGACCGTCTTCCCAGTATCCTACAACTTCCTTCCCCCCGTGACGATCTTCTCCTTCGTCATCGTCAGCTTCGTCTCCAACGTCTACATCGAAATCGCTCAACTTGCGCGTGTCCCCCCCCCCTTCAACCCCTCCAGAACATTTCTTATTGCGACGAATTTCAAAGTGCGTCAATCCGCCGGTCCCGGCAACAATCATGGGTGGACCATCGTCGTTGCCACGAAAGAAATACACTTCAAATGGATAGAGCTGTAGCATGAGGTGCCATCGCTTCCCCCCAGCTGGTCCGTAAGAAAGAACGATGAAATTATCCTTCGATTGAGCCTCTATGTTGGCGCGTTTCATCAATGATGATATCACCCCCTCTACGGCCTCGTTGGAAAATCCTTCCCAATCAGGCGATAGCTTTCGTTGAATCGACGGGTCGATGGACATGACTTGTACGTCCTCCCCCTTCATCGCGACCATCTCCTTCTCGTTCAGGACCAACTCGTCCGACGTCCAACGCGGGGCGGACCTAGGCCCCGCCCCATCCTCCAGCACCTCGGTGATGCGCACGCGCGCCACGCCATCCTCGTGCAGGTGCACCGCCAAATTCAACTCCTCGGCGAAGGCGCCGGGGTTGCATTTCCCGTCGCCGTACGCCCGCGCGGTCAGCGCCGTGGAGGTGAACGGCGCGACGTTGACGAGCTTGGCCGTGAAGACGGGCGACGGCCCGCGAAGGTGCGGGTCACGTCCGCCCCCCGTTCCCGCCGTCGTCGGGACTCCGTCCCCCCCTTTCCCCTGGAGCAGCCTGCGGGAGAATTTGGAAAGCAGTCCGCCCCCGCCGACGCTCTCGATCGCGGTCGCGACGCCATCATCGGCGGCGACGGAGTCCCCGCCGCGATGGATCTGCACGCTCTCCCCCACCACCCTGTAGTCGTACAGTCGCCTGCTCTTCCCGTGACGATGTCGACGACAGAACGACGTTTGTTGACAGGTGCGAAATTTGGACCGGTCGACGGCCATGGCGAGCGGGAGGAAGGAGGAGGTCGCGGCGAAGGGCAGGGCTAGAATGCAGGTAGGGATGGATCTAAGGGGCGTGGCATCGTCGATGGTAAAGAAGAGGAGGGTGATTATGGATAATAGAGACGGCATCAGCGCGAGAGAAGTGGAAACCATCGGTCCGTGGACTTTTCCGAGGCAGGGCGCGCAGTTTGGCGGGGCTGGAATACTATTTACGTGTCATGCAGCAGCCTCGTGCGATTTTTTTTTTGGGAGGTAATGCGCTACTACAGTCTCCAGTACAATTGACACAAGAGAGTAAAACCATAGATTTAATCCCTTCTCGCGGAGAAAAAGTCCGCCTGCGGGGGAGAAAAAGTCCGAAAGATCCTAACATACTAATCCTACGTAGAATCCTGCAGAGAGTACTAGATTTGAGNCCTATAAACTGGGGTTATACAAACGTTTTCCCCTTTTTTTTTTGGTGCTCAATTTTCCATCCAATATCCGCCTGCCAATTTTGGCAGCGTAATCGAGGTAATATTGAAATATGTCGGCAACTGCTCGTCGGATCAGCTCGCCGGGGGTGTCGAACAAAAGGGCTTGATCCCGCGCGTCGGGCGATATCTTATTTGCTGATGACCGTTTTTTTTTGCCTCTCAATGACCATTCCCCCCCCGCAGGACGTCCAGAGCAACTTACTACCTAGCTTTGTCAAGGCCGTTCTCCCCGTTCTCCCCCCACGCGCCGGAACCGCAGACCAACGAGGGACAAGTGAGGATTTGCTCCAGAGCATGTTCTAGAAAAAAACAGTCCATGAGTACTAGTAGTTTTCGACGAAGCCAGATGAAGGAGGCCAAGACAGCCCTTTTCTGCCTGGTAGCCTTTTTTGCAGTGAAGCAATTCATCGTGCTTCGCAAAGGCATGCAAGATGGGTCTTTGCCTGTTGGCCTTCTTGAGAATAACCAAGGTAGGCACATCAATCAACAAAGATCTTTTGGCGAGAAACCTTTCTAAAAGAGAATTATATGTTTATTTCTCCCGCGACATCTGTTGCAGCAGTAAATCGCATCCACAGTACATTCGACGACGCTGTTCTTGCACCCGATAGCGAAATGGACGTTATCAGTACCACAAGCAAATCTTGTGCAGAGATCTTAGACAAGTTGGATGACACATACAATCAACGTCGCAAATCTCGCCAATCAAAGGAGAAGGGATGGACTGGACTACGACTCTTCGACCTATTCGAACCGGAGGCAACGTGCTTCAGCGAGGAACGTTTCGGGTCAGACTCGGCGAAGAGGTTCGATGCGTTTGGCGATGGTCCAAAGTTTGTTTGTGGCGTGGATTACCTTGCGGCCAAGGCCAAGGCTGGCAGCATTGATGACCCCAACTGTCTGATTTATTCCGTCGGGAGTAATAATGACATTCGGTTTGAAAAGGCAGTCCATACCCACATAAAAGGGTGTGAGGTTCACACTTTTGACCCGACGATAGAAGAAGATGCCTTCATCGGTGGAGACTATACAACTTTTCATATGTGGGGACTTGGCACAGATGGTGGCAAGGAAGGACAATCCATGAGGTTTAAAGGTGCAGGTATCAGGAAGAGTTTTGAAACACTCATCAATGACTTGGGACACGAGAATCGTACAATTGATATATTGAAGGTGCGTTCATTAGATTGTATATGCTGTTTCGATTACTCCTTGTTGTATTTGCACTCATCCTACACTCTCAAAAATGTACAGATTGATTGTCAGGGGTGTGAATATGCTGCCATGCCTCCTTTGTTTGGCTTGATAGCATCTGGTAGAATCCGTGTAAACCAGGTTTTGATTGAGTTGCATGCCACAAGCACACCCAGTAGCACTCGATTGTATGATTTCTTCATGGCTGCGGACCGCGCAAAGCTCCGCATCACGCACAAGGAGAGAAATCATTGGGGTTGTGCCGGACACAAGTGTGTTGAGTATGCATTAACCAGCGAATCCTTCCTGCGTGAGGCCAATGGAGCAATTCTCTGTCCTGCAATTGGCGATCCCAAGATTGAGACAGCAGTCATGGCTGATAGAGATTTCAAGAGCGACACTGCAATCATGCCAAGGAGTGCTGCCAACGACGCTGAATTGCCGCTGACAGATACCCACTCCCCTCAACTTCGCCAGGGGCCAGGCAATAAACAAGCTCCATCTCAGGAATACAAATGGATATGGATCAATGTCAAGACATTTGCTGAGGGTATTGCAGGTTGGAGGACTACATTCATGGAGTTGCTGCACTTGGCACGGCTTGCAAATTGCACCATCGTCGAGCCATGCATGTCAGATGATGGTAGACTGGGTTCGTGCCTCAACAGCAACGGCATTCCAGTCAGCAAGATATTTGACTTGTCAGATGCCTTGCATCCATCCAACCAACATTTACCCGTTTTGATGCCCTACAACGAGTACATAATTCATCAGAATTCCACTGCCTTCTTGACTAAGACAGAATTTACTTTATGCATGACAATACTAAATAGGGATACTGCGCGGTGTCCCAGTAGCAAGCTGCGGCCTCTACAAATCAAGCCTGAAATCCGACAAAATACGTCCAGCTCTACACTCATTTTGCATTTGGAAGACTTATGGCGTCATGAGGGCAGTGTCGGTAACCTTGCAAAGATGCTTGGGGTAAACAACGAGGGATCAGTCCCGAATGAGTTGTTGTTCCATCCTAGCCACGTACGAACAGTTGAGAAAATCCTCCGGAGGTCGAATATCACAGATGGGATTTTTTCCGTCATTCATTGGAGAGCTGAAAAGAAAGGAATGGATGTAATTGAATGCGCCAATGCTGTCATAAATGCAAAGAATCAAATCGAACAGGACAAAGGAAGTCACCCGTTCATAATACTCACAAGCCTTAACAAGAATGCTAGTATGATGTGGTCGGGATCAAAAAAACAAATCAATGGTAAACACAGTCATGTCATCCAAGCCTTGGATATGTTGAGGGACCAAAATTTTCTAAAGTTGGATGAGTTGATGCTGGGGCGGATGCGAACTAAAAACGTTGGCATGCTTGCTATTTATGACTTGATTCTGGCCTTAAAGTCAAAGAGTTTTGCATCTTGTGCAAGGGATGAAGAGTACGGCTGTAATATTGGTGATGCTGAACAAGTTTGCGAGAGGTGCAACCACATTGGAAAATTTGGAAGCCTAGCCATTTCATTGAGGAAGAGGTCATTGATGCATGCAAATGACTCTTCATGGGGGTGTTGGCCGCAACTAGGAAGAGGACATGAACGTTTTCAAACCAATAGATAAATGTTACCAAAAATAAAGTAGTCCTGCCCACTTTTCGTACTTGACTCTCGACAAACTCTCCTGTATTCATCTATTTACCCTTTGCCATCGCCAGGTGACACAGAAGGATGGATTTAGATAGTGAATCGGACCGAGATCAAAGGAATCAGTAGTATTTCTAACAATGGCCACTGGCAACGTATTTCTGCGTATTTATTTCTATGAATTGTATTCTGTTTTGGTGGAATAATATCTCCCGACTGTAATCATCGGCACAAATGGGTGGATGATGCGAAAAGTTCACCTCAAATGGGATACGATAATGTCACATCTCAGCTCGTGTAAGTAATGCCCGATTCAGTATCCATGTGCCAGATATGGTGAAACACCAGATCATTTCTCTAGACTAACTTAATAACTGCTTTTCGCATCATGGTCAAAGAATCTAGACAGCTGCTGGCGAGCAATTAACCCCGCCCCCACCAGACGTCTACTTGATGCGAGATAATAATTCAGTCTCCAGATTACCATATAAAGCGCTATAGCGAGCCCTCCAAAACACCAAAATGAAGGATAACTCAAGCCTCCTTTGGTGCCCCCCCTTCGGATGCTGCCCCAGTAGAAAAATCCTGAGTAGATTGCTCCGCACTGCCGCCACCCCCAGCAGCATCACCCCCACCATCACTGCCACCATCTGCGTTTGGACTGGCATCATTCGAATGCCGGTATCTACTGTCTTGACTATTTTGACTATTTTGATGCTGAAATCCACCACGTCCGGTAAATTTGCGATTGCCCTTATGTCGGCCGCCACGCCCTGCTGCACCGTTCCCTCCACCCCCGCGCTGCATGTTGCTATTCCTTTCTCGATATGCACTATTATCCTGGTCCGGATTGCCACCGCCACCGTGCTGCGGATATCCAACGCCGTAACCCATTCCCGGCCCGACCCCGCCATAATACGGCGGAGGACCACCACGCATCATGTTCGCCACAGCGGCAGCTCCAAGGGACGGCATCCCCATTTGCTGCGGATTCATCATGTGCTGTTGGTAAGGCGGGTACATCCGTTGCGCCCCGTACGGCGCCCCTGGCAGGACCTGCATTTGCGTGTGATGGAGATTTCCGGGCGGTGGAACCTGATAACCGCCGGCGCCGGGAGGAGGAGGAGGAGGACCCCCACGTCCCTGTGGCTGCATCTGACCGTAGTGATAGCCGGGGAAGCCCCCGGGAGGGATAACGCCGTAGGCTCCCATCTGTTGCATGTACTGTGGCTGCTGCTGCTGCTGCTGTTGTTGCTGTTGCGAAGGGGGGGCAGTGTCCGATGCTTCCCCCGTGTTGACCGACGTGCTGTCCTCATGTACTGACTGGGGTGGACCCCCAACCTGGTGTGGCGGGGGCACCGGCGACATGGGCTGCTGCCCATATGGCGTTGGATATTGTTGCCGCATTTGCGAGTGCTGGGCATTCATCATGGGCATCATGCCTGCTTGATGTTAATGTATGACAAACATGGAGTCATATAAGTAATTGCAAACGTAATGGAGGAACACAACAATCAATTACTCCAAGAAACGGACCCGTCCTTCAACGAAACAAATAGGGTATTGAAAGAGGTATCAAAATCAAGTGATTTCTCACCGTGCATGGGTACAAATTGAGGGCCCCCAGGTCCCATATTACCCATCATGTGAGGACCAACAGAATAATCGATGGGGAGGTGTGCTGGCATCATTTGTGCGTCCATGGGCAGCGGCTGTTGCATAATAGCGACCGCAGGAGGGGGAGAAGGACTGGCAAATGACGGCGTGAAGGTTTTAGCAGTGGGATTGAACGTGAATGCCTTGGCATTGGGATTGAGCTTGAGCTTGGAGGAAGCGGCGGTCTTCTTCTCATCCTTCTCCGATTCATCCTTCTTGGCATTGCCTTCATCGACGGGTGCATCTTTTTTGTCATCGCTTTCGGCCCTGCCAGTTGCATCAGTCGCTTCGGGCCCAGTCCTCTCCTCCTCCAAAGACACCTTTGCCAGTTGCGACTCAGCAGGCGGGGGAGGAGATGCCTTGTCGGTGGAGGTTGCGGCCTTTTCAGCATCCTCGGAAACTTTGGAAGCGGACACCGAAGCAGAAGCAGTCGTGGCTGTAGCAGCAGGCTTTGCCGCAGACTTCCCCCACCCCTTCTTTGCCGCGGCCTGCGCCGCGGCCGCGTAATTCATCACCTTCCCCACCGCCGGCGCCGGCGCCGCCGCCTTCTTCTCGCCATCGTCCTTGACACCTTCCGCGGCGGGCGACGAAACAACGACGGCCCTGGCCTTCATGTCCTTCGTCAGGACGCCGGAGTACCTGTCCTCCTCGTCGTAGTCCGTTGCGATCGCCTGATTCCGCTCCTCGGCGATGTGCATATTCGTGCTGGACGTGCCTTCAATCTCCCTCGCGATGCGCTCGGCCTCGGCCCGCCTCGACACGTCGATATTCGACACGTCGAGTCGGGTGGTGTAAAGGTTCTCGTCGAACGACGCCTTCACGTTGAATTTCTTCTCGTTGGCGGAGAACTGATCCCAGTCGCCGAACCGATGGACCCGTCGAGTCCCCCCCCCCCCCGCCACGCCCCCGATCCCACCCGTGCCGGCGGATGATGGCCTGACGGCGTCGACCGCCGGCTGCGGTCCGCCGCGGCCCGCGGCGGCGCGCCAGTTGAGCGCGTCGGAGCCCCTCCTTCCGGAATTAGGAACGGCGTCCCCCGACGTCGTCGGCGTCGCGGTCGCGGTCGTCGACGCGGCGGATGAGACGAGCGATATGTCGCCCCCCCCGTCCCCCGCGGACGTCCACGCGCTCCCGGCCGCGACGAGGCCGCGCTCCCCCCCCCTCCCACCCGAGATCTGCGAGTCCGTGCGGAACGCGTCGCCCCCGCCGGCAGCCGCCTCCCCCCCCCCCGCCGCCCAGCCGCCGTCGAGCCTCATGCTCTTCACCCTCACCGACGACACCTTGTGGGACGGTATTACCACGGTGCTCCCCTCCTCGAACGTCTCGCCGTCGCCGCCGCCGCCGCCGTCGTCGTCGTCGTCGTCGTCCCCTCCGCCTCCGCCCCCGCCCCCGACCAACCGACAGGCCTTGACGACGTACACGTTCTTCATCTCATCGGCGAGGGACCCGAAGGGCGTGAAGGTGTGCAGCGTGCCCTCGATCACGCGTCCGTCCGTTGTGGTGAGGGTGACGGTCTGCCCGACCATGGACAGGATCAGGTGGAGGAATCGCTCGCGCACGACATTCTGCAGCCGCCCGCCGTTGTTGCTATTGTTCGTCGTCGACGACGCGTCGTGGTCGTCGGGCCCAGCGTCGGATTCGCCGCCGCCGGCGGGGGGGGGACGGGCGTTCCTCGCGTGGTGGCCGTTCGAGGAGGGGGGGACGACGACGCCGCCGGCGCCGGCGACGCCTCGGCTGGCCCATCCGCCGCCGGCGGGGCGCGCGACCTCCCCCTCCATTCCCGGCGGCGGACGCTGTCCTCCTCCTCCTCCTCCTCCTCGTCCTCCGAGGGGACGGGACCAGGCGCTCTTGCCGTTGTTGCCTCCCCCCAGGGGCTTATTGTTGCTGCTGCCGCTCATGGTCTTTCGAGATGATGAAATAGATGTACTCTCTATATTTGCTATGACTGCCTCCCGGTCGCCTAGGTGTACCATACGTGCTTCGCGTTTGGGATGGATTTGGCGTCCTTTTTAGCCGGTGTGATACTTTTAGGCTGTGATTTCTTTGAGGAATAGTCAGATACGCAAATACGCAGAAGACGGGTGCGAAGTTTTTTTTTCTTTTTTTTGTTCCCGACTGTTCTTTTGCGTATTCGTACCTGCGGA
>JALLAZ010000037.1:0-26973 GCA_036939755.1 Stephanodiscus triporus
ACCTCCCAGTGAAAAGAGATGCCCCAGACCATTTCCCACTCAAGTAGAGTGCAAACATTCCGGTATCAAAAGGTGGGAAATTGCGAGAGATATGAACGTGACAGTCCGAAAAACCCAAAAATGGCTACTACTAATTAATACCTATATTATTTCAGTTGCCGTGCTCTTGCAAATGCAATCCATAGCAAACCGAGCACAGGGAAGCTCCGGGGAAACATGTCCAATACGTACGAGCCCCCTTTTTGCATTCGGAGCACAGATAATGGACATATTCCGTATTAACTTTGTTGAATGCACGGGTGGAATATTTCCACTTACCCTCCTGCACATTTTGCTTTTTGAGCACGTGAATGGTCGATGAGCGCCTCCGAAGGCGTGGGGGAGATGCTGCAGCAACCCCATTTGATCCTATTTTGTTGTTTAGCATCCGCATTGCCAGGTTCTTTTGAAAAGTCAACGTCGGCTCCGGTCAGTCCTTCCTCCCGCGCGCCCGAGCCTGCACACAATTCACCTCAGCAACCGACAACAGGAAAGTAAATTGTCGGTTGGGCCACCATTTAGTGTGCCACACCTCTTCCAATCCAATAGGGTCATGTTGACAATTGTTGACATCGTCAACCCAATGCTTTGCACAGTTGTGGCGACTGAATGGCTCAGCGTACTTGAAGGTCTTCCATTCCCCATCAACGAAGCGCCACATCGGATGGTCCTGGATTTCCTGCAGGACCCCGTGTGACGACGTAGTCTGAATCACAGGTGCAGTGGACGTAGAAACATACCCCTCCCAAGTCCTGAACGTACGACTCCGTAGCACCCAACGGCTTCTCCATAATGTAGTTGTCGATGTAGTCCCCAGGACGTGCTTCGGCCAGTAGCGTCGCTTCTTGATGAGGAACTGCGCGTGAACCCCTACTTGGTGGACAGCAGTGACCCCTTGTGCAACACAGAAGCCACTATCGCCGGTCACAATCTTGCCCGTGTGGTGGAGGGGCTCCGTCATATCAAGAACAAGCTCGACAGTGTTGCTGTACCCCTTCTTTTCCCACTTCGTTGGGAAGGCAAACGTTCCATCCGGCTTCTTCGGCCGATCCTTCCCCTTGACAATTCTCATTCCCCACATGATTGGCTTGCTGTCATCTTCATCGGCGATCAAGTGATACTCGTTGCCAAAAGGATGGGGCTTGGGAGGGAGAGACATGAACCCCGGACAGAACTTGTTTAGCCATGAGTTCATCAACTTGTCAAGGCATTCAACCACAAGGGCTTGTATTCGGAGGAGTAGTGATCGTTGAAGGCGTCAATCATCTCGCAAATCTTGTGGAAGCGATCCACAAAAAGGAGAGGTGCTTCCTTGCTTGTGTAAAGGATTGCTTCCAATATCTCACGGAAGCATGTCTTTAATTCGTTCAGACAAAAGGGGGCACCGTCAAACATGTTGAAGGGCTTTGTTGACCAACAGAGGTCGCGATCCTCAATGCCAAGGTAACACAACATAAAGAAGATACATCCCAGCCAAACATAGAACTCGTGGAGGTCCATTGGCATGCCCAGAGTCTGGTTGGTCTGTGGGATGACCAATTCAACCACTTCTTGGGGAAGAGCACATGTGGAACGTTGGACCTTGTCCATCTCAGTGATTTCGTCCCACTGGTGATGGACGAACCTGCCAGCTTGATCAGAGGAGGATGTATTTGCTCGACGGCAACAATATTGGGGCTTCTCCCAGGTGCCAGTGTGCTTCTCTACAGGCGCCTGCAAGTTCTCCGGCGCTGGCTCATTGTCATCGTCAACAGTGATGCCTTGCTGCCGGAGCTGCTCGATCTCCTCCCTTGTTGCAGCGCGCGACAGGCCACCTTCAATGTTGGCAGTAGTATTCCAATTGGACGATCGTTCTGGGTTGACCGCATCACCGGGCGCGGCTTGAGCATGAATGCGCGCCTCTCTTGGAAAGGGCTCCGTAGGCGCCACAGTAATCTTGAAGTTCTTCTTCACGATGTGGAGGACGACGTCTTCACCATTATCATCGATGCGCACGAGGTAGCACATCTGCTCTTTTCTGCCCACACGCCGCATGCCCTCCCCTACTACATGGACACACTCTATGAAAAGTCATAATATATCAATCTGACCAAAAGGGGCTGCTCTAAGCTCTGCTGGGTTGGTCTACTAGGCAGAACGAACAACGGACAGACCAAATTAGAGTAGAAGTTTCGTCCAAGCAGAGAGTTATCTTATGCTGGACTGACTATGCACTCAATTATACAATCAAGCTTGGGACTTATAGATGTATCGCTCCAGCGACTCTCATCAAGCCCTACACATACACAATCAGGGTCATTGCTGGGGTAGGATTATTCCAAACCGTAATCTTCCATGACACATGGTGTGTGAGAGAGTGAGAAGATCTATTATGCGTGAATACATAACAATGAAAAGGCAGCTCCGAAGCTTGGAATCGAAGAAGGTTGAGCCCCGCACGAGAAGGGTATGCGAACGACTCGGCGGGTTTGGGATACTGGACCTCTCGCTCCATGCCCCAGAATCGTACCTTCCCATTCTCAATCTGACTCCCCATTTCCAGTTAAACCAAAAATGAATACCCCAACTAGAATTGCTTAATGTCTCTAGGTCATTTGCAGTTTCTGATTGCTTATCCAAACCTTGACAAGTTGGTCAGACTGTCTCATACTCTCCTATTGAACGTACGAATACCTCCACATCACAGGCATTAAATCTTGAGCATTTGAATAGTGCTCGATCATGTTGAAGCGAGGGCATCTGCCCTTTGCGTTTTCAATTGTTCTCCATCTGTTCATCGCATTCAGGACACTGGTGTCAAGTCCTGCTGCTCGGGCTCTGACTTCCGAAGTTTTCCTGAATGTTTGAAAGAAACTGTAGTAGACTTGCACATCATCCTCCTTTGAAATTAGGTTGGGATGGTCAGCCTGAATCATTAAGAGGAAGTGGTGCAGGACCCCGTCATATTCATGTAGGGACGCCACAGCACAGTCCCGTCAGCATGTCTAAATGCAGGTCCTTGGATGCATCCTTCCGCCCTGCACATTTCAATCAAATTTTCCAACCACCACCTGAGTGGTATTCCTGACGCAGATGTGCTTGCCAATGCTAACATGTGCTGATGTACTCCTGTTTCACCCTTGAACAAACCTAGCAATACGATCAGCACATGAGGGGCTTCAGACAGGTCCGTTCCCACCTTGAGGGGGTCTCTTGGTAACAAGCCGTTGCGACCCTTGTCAATGTTGAGGCGCAAACCTGCCAGGTCTAGTAGAAAAGCTTCTGGCCCTTGCAAAGATGCACATACTGCCATTGCCACAGCTGCCCCAACTTTCCAATATTCACGTGCCACTGGGGTTGCTTCTACTCTGGCCTCGCGTTCGATAAGATCAAGGAGCTTGATAATTGTCTTGCTGCTAAGGGAACGATTAGCCTTGGTGGCGTAGCCCATGCGAATTTCACTCCCTCTCAGAAAGCGGGCAAACCATTCTTGTTCTGTCGGACACGACGTCCACAGTTCTGCGATGCCTTGCGGCAAGGATACCCATGCCCTCGTGAAGGTTGCTCGTAATCTTCTCATGGACTCGAACTGAATGGAGTTCTGGCCAGGTAAGCGAGGGGTTGCCGTCAACGAGTTCAGTAACATGTCCACTGCTATACTCATCCCCACTGTATCTCGCATAGGAGTTGGTCCTCTGGGGGGTGTGGTGGGTGTCTTCCTGATCTGTTCACAATTTTGCACTATCCGTTTGACAGCCGCTGCGTGTGCTTGAGTGGTGGTTACTGCTGGACCTCCCATTGCATCCAGGTTCGCTCGACGTATAAGTTTGATATACATGTCATCCATCCCGATTTCTGGGAGTCTGTTTTCCAAATTGATGAACCAGCACCTTTCGCACTGGAAAGCCAATGACGCATGTGCTCCCCTAATCCCTCGGTTGATTTCATCTTCCTTTTTCTTCTGCTTGAACCAAGGGTTGCCCTCAGCATCCTGGTGTATCGCCATGGGGAACTGGCCCTTCCCCAGGCACTCGTAGCATCTGGCGTGCCATGTCATCCGACATGGACCCCAGCTGCCCCGGGATTCTGAGAAGTTGGCACAAAATATTCCGTCCATCTCCTTCACCGGACTTGAACACTTCGAGCAATTTCCCCGCCAATTCCACCAACAGCGGCGTTCCTCGAAGACTCCAGGGTCGGCACCTAATGAACAGAAGAGAAATGCCGACAAACAGCGGTTTGTGCATTTTGTGAGGCCAAAGGGGTGAGCCGACGGGGATCACAAACATGAAATCTGCAAATTTGTAAAACAGTCTGAGCCAGGCAGGGGAGAACAGTCTTGGGATGAGGAATATGTGGAAGGTGTTGGTCCTCTTATGAATGGCCTTCAGACATTCTTCCAGAGCCACGTCAGCAATCACGGGTGGGGGGGTCCACAAGTAGACCCTCCCGTTGGGAGCATGCTGAGGTATCCACACGCCATGTTCCCCTTGTGCCCCTCCCGTTATCCCGTGTCCCTCTTGAAACCACTCCTCTACTTTGAGAACATTGAGTTGCAGATGGAGGGCTGTTCCCATCCACTCTTGCACATATTCAACAAGCTTGGGTTGTCTTGTTGTAGCTCCTTCCTCCAACAGGACAAACGCCAACATGTCCTTCCCGACCATGACTCCCTCCAAGAACACCCCTCATGAGAGGCCGTCTGTTCCTTGAGCTATCATACGAGTTCCCGCCACATGCACCACGAATAACATAAAGCCAGCCTCTAGCTCCAGCTTCTTTAACCGCAACACTAGGTCATGTAACCTCTTCGACAACGAACTCCCTTTGTGTATGCAACTTTCGGCCGTGGAGTTATCAGTGAATAGCCAGAGTTCCCCGCCGCAAATATATCCCTGCTTGGTTTCTTCTTCTACTGTGTCCACTAGATTTTTCAACTCCCTGAAATTAGAACTCTCCTCCTCCACATCTCTCGGCCAGATGCCATACCTCGTGTATAGGCCATCCGGTTGCCGCACCAACGCACCAAACCCCAAGGAGGAAGCGTCCCCAAAGCCATAGAAGTCCGTCAGCCCATCATATTGCTCCTGATACGCCGTTGTATGGGCTCATTGTCCATCGTGAGAAAGATTAAGGCCTCTAGATCTTGCCGGAATCTTGGTGCTGCCACGGTCACACCCGAGGGTGGTCCCTTGAGAGACAACGCAACTCCCGACCATGACTGCAATAAGGCTTGCATCTTAACCTCTTCCATCGAACTGGCTTCTTCTCTCCCTGACTCTTCACCTTCTGGGGTCATTTCCGGCTCTGCGTCTTCCCGGACAAACGGGGCTCGTCCACCCAACTTCCACCCCTCGGCATCCCGTCCTCCCCTCCACGTTTCCAGAGAAAGATGGAATCCCTTGAGGTAAGGCTTGAGGGAGGGGTACGCCTGAGTCACATATACCATGAAGACCCGATCTGACAATAACTTCTTGTGATCTAGGAGTGTTTCCCCGGACTTCAGGATGTCCAGCCAATGACGACAGAGCTCTTTCATGCGGTCCCATTTGTCCTGAGACGTGAGGACCATGACTCCTAGCTCTTCGCTGATCACGACGCATGCCCCTGCCCAGGCTCCCGGGTTCCTTGTTCCATGGCTTGCTCGTACCTTCCTCAACGCATCCTGTAGTCCTAGGAATGCTTCACGCGAACTGAGAGCATGACCACCCTCTACAACTCTCTCACTTCCTTCTCCTGTCGAGTGCTTATCATCGACAAAGCATACAAAGTCTGTGGCTAGTGTCCCATCGGCTCGTCGTTTGGAAATCCAGGCCAGGGAAGGGTTGTAACTTTCTGAGCCAGGCAGGTTAAGCATGACGTACCCGTATTGAAACACGTTGGTTGGATCATTCCTGTCCCCCCGTAAAATCTCCTCCGCCACCAGATACATCTTGATCGAATTGTATGGCGACGGACGGAAGCCCATCAGATTGCGAGCCCATAACATCCAACGATGCTCACATTCTTCCGGGGTGTAACCGATGGGGCCCAGGTCGATCGCCGCAAACCTCCAAACGCGGGGATCCAGCATGAAATTTAAGAACATCTCCCCCACGTCCCGGTCAGCCGTGAGGGAGTTGGAATCCACTATTCGCAGCAGTGAGTTGAGGGTGGGAAGGGCAAATGAGGGTGCCCAAACAGAGTCGTTCAACTTGTTTGCCCCCGCGTGGAAGACGATATGTTTGGCACGGCAAAGTATTTCATGAGAGACTTGACCTGCCCAGACTTCGGGGACACGATGTATCCCTTCTTGATGTACTTGAGGATCTTTTTGTGGAGCACCTCGCATTCCTCTGGTCCCAGGTCGGGCTGTCGGCGCATCAATGATGGTCCCTTGTCCTGGAAAAAGACACGTACCCCGTCCCGTGCTGCTCGTTGATAACGGGACGGGAAACGAAAGTAGTGTAGCCTTGATCCTGCCGGGTATTCAAACCAGTCGTTGTTTGCTGCGCGCTTGATTATTTTTTGCATCGCCTCCCGATGAGCTTGCGGCTCTCTCTCTCGTCAAGCTCTAGCTCGCCACGAAGGATCGGAACTGGGGTCTGCTCCTGGTTGCACACCTCCGTACATATTTTGCAAAAAGCCCACCACGTCTCGTACGAGTCTCCGCCGATAAACCCTGAGACAGAACTCGCGCAGGACAGCCAAAGCTTTCTTCTGTTCGGCCGTCATCCCAAATATGTATCGGCACTTCTGCATCGTCTGATTTTACTGCCTTAGCTAGGTCGTGCTTCCTCTTGATCTCCTCCAACCGTGCTCGGTCCGCAAAAAGCCCACCATGTCTCGTACGAGTCTCCGCCAATAAACCCTGACACAGAACTCGCGCAGGACAGCCAAAGCTTTCTTCTGTTCGGCCCCTGCCTTCCCCCTGCAGACGACGTCATCCCAAATATGAATTGGCACTTCTGCATCGTCTGATTTTACTGCCTTAGCTAGGTTGTGCTTCCTCTTGATCTCCTCCAACCGTGCTCGGTCCGCACTTGCTGGGTGATCAGAACCCTGTCCGTCGGGGCCCGTATCCGGTGTCGCGGTTGGTCAAGATGACCCCGCTTTACACTCGTCCGGGCTCTCGACTGGAGTTAGGGCGTCCTTGCATTGCATGGAAGCTGAATCCCGCGCTGGCCGTACCTTTGTTTCCTCCTCCTCCTTCGACCATTCTCCTCTGACGCGATCCTTCTCCTCTCTTTGCCTCATCTCATTTGGTAGCTCCGAACCCTTTGGCAGCTGTCCGAACACAGATTCCGTGACTGTGTATCTGCAGTGCGACTCGTCCAACGACGACCTCCCCCCAAAATTTGCAGACCAAATGGTGTTAAAAATGGCCGTCATGACGACGGGCGACAAGGTGGCACCAATATCACGCAATACCACGCTGCAATTCCCGGATAAGATGGTTGGGAAAAGAGATAGCGGGACATCATGTGCGTGTAGGAATTCTTTGGCCGTCAGCGTCCCCCGTATCCAACCAGTCTTTTTAAAACAGGAGGGCGTGCCAATAGGGCCTTGGGCGTGTGCACATTGAATAAGCCTTCCTGCCTGAGCAGGCCATCAGCAATAATAGGCGCCCGCAGGTGAGGCCCAATGAGAATCAGTGGAACTGGGATCTCCGCAGCGCGCTCCGGAGACTCAGCTGCATTGAGAATATGAGACAGACATCTCGGAGTACATGGGACAAAGATGACATCCTTCTTAGAGATGTTACGGAAGCAGATGTAATGTGACGCCGAGGTCACCCCGCCGAAATCGGCATGATTGACAATGGTGGACAAAAGACCCAGTTGTATGTGGTCAAGCGCCCATCGTGTATAACGACGACTCAGATCACGCCGAGAGCACCCGTCAAATTCCATCGCGACTGTGAACAGAAAGCCTCCTCGATGGTCAACCAACTTGTCCGTAACCACCTGCAGGAAGTTGATGTTCCCGGACGCTAACACCAAACACTCTTGAGGGATGTCCACCAACGAATGGAAGTAATCCAGATCCCGCCACTCACTGGAGCTGCTTGCCCACCCCGCTCCCGCGAAAATGCTGTGAAAACGAGCGGGGAAGAAGGCTCCTGCCAGCGGCAGCTTCAAAGCTAACACGGGAGCGAGCCAACAAGGCCAGCTCTCACAAATAACGTATGTTTTACATGTCACCTGCCATGGTAGTACCACCTGCCGCACCACCTCTAGGAAGTCCGGTTTGAAAATTAATGTTTCTAACCGAAAGTCGAGAGGTCGCACGACAGCCGGCCGTCACCCTGACTTGCGTTTGAGAGAGTTGGCACTGATGATGCTTTCAACCTTTGCATCGAGATCTTGGTGGGACTTCTTGGTGGCCAAATTGTCAACGTTGT
This sequence comes from Stephanodiscus triporus, assembly GCA_036939755.1. Taxonomy (NCBI): domain Eukaryota; phylum Bacillariophyta; class Thalassiosirophyceae; order Thalassiosirales; family Thalassiosiraceae; genus Stephanodiscus; species Stephanodiscus triporus. Next base: position 8,402 of record JALLAZ010000037.1, read on the forward strand.
CTGCCAGAGATTTCACCAGCTTTTCGATTTTTGTGATATCCCCCTTTAATCCCATGGCAGATTGATCCGTCATTGTGCGCGTGACGAACCTCATAAACGTTGCGTTGATCCCTTGATGACGGCAAAACTTTGCCTGCAGATAACCCTGCATGCATTGGAGTGCCTGCAAGGAAACCCATGCATAACGAGCCCCAGCCTCAGTGCTGTTGAAACCGACGTTCTTGGCGTTGGTTCGAAATTCCGCCAGGTCGTCCAGAATCTGAATGATTTGATGAGACATGAGAAGGCAGATACTTTTTTCTGGAAGCTTGAAGGTTTGAAGCAGAATGATCTCATCCTCAACGTATGATGCCAGACTCAACCAGAACTGTTGAGTGAAGGCTCCACTCTTGAGGGCGTGATCACGTACCCATCCGCCTGGGAGTTCCATCTCACAGTACTTCTTGTGGGCCTGAATCGCACTATTCATTGCTGTTGTCAATTTCTCCTTGGTCCCATCACCCGTGCCTCCACGCCACACCTCTACTGATTTGAGTATATCCAAGGTCGCATTCACTGAAATGTCGTTTGTGTCTTTGCTGGCTAGAGCTTGAGGATACGGAATAGACATTGAATATGCATGCTTGGCGTCAATGGTTTTGGAGAACCCGACCGCCTTGGCGTTGTGTTCTTGCGCCAACCAATCGCTTGACGTGGAAGCCTCTCCAATTCCCGCGAAGTTCCAAATTGATGCGAGATCGACATATCCTGCAATCCCTCCACCGCTTGGCATGCTCAGAGGCATATGCAATGTCTCCAAACTGAATCCCTGTGTTTTCGTTCGATCGGACAACACCTGTACCTTGGCTTCTAGGATCCGCACAAGCCCAAAGATAGAATTGATGCTGAGGTCCATTTCTACCCCTCCAACCTGTCCTGTCCCAAATACTGTGTCAGCTGTTATGCCCAAGGGGAGGTTTAGAGTGACTCCCCCGGTCACAGCCGACCTGCTGAGACCCAACACGGCAAAGGATTCCAGATCTCTCACCCGAGAGTTGAGGGCATCGCACCTCCTGGTCGTCAACTCTCGCACCTTTTTCAGTAGATGTAATAGCGTGTTCTTACTTGTCTCGGTATCCACCGCCGCTTCCTCCAGGTCTTGTTGCAGCGCGTCCAGCTTTTCACTAATATCAACTAGTCCTGCAGAGTCTCCGCCTGCTAGGGCTTGCTCTATGGCGTCAGCTACTGAGCCGTGACGAGCCGCTAGAGCATTGATACGGCCCATTTTTGCTTGGAATTCTTGGAGTCGTGTTGCTTGCATGCTGAGAAGGTTCTTAACTTCTGTGATTTGCTTCCCGTGTGATTCCGGCCGCTCGGCCTGACTGTCATAAGCGTTTCGTAGTATCTCGAGCGCAGCTCGATGGGCGGCACTTGGGGACCCCCGCGGGAGATCTTCATCCTCGATCTCCCACTCAAACAGGACCTCGCTTCTGGGCCCATCCTCGTAACGATGCTCTCTTGTCTGCCTGCTCCCCACGCTCAAGACCTCCTCTTCCTCCTCCACTCCCACCTCCGAGTCTGCCACTTCGAGTTCGTTCAAACGTGTTTCGAATGCAGCCACCCACTCCGCCATTCTGCGTTGCCCGTTCTTGAAGGTATTCTTGTCGAAACTGGGCACGTCTTCCCAGTGCAAGCAGGGTTCCCTCCTCGCGACTGGGCGGCTGCTCACTACACCACTTGGGATATAGAAGCAATCCTCCTGGGGGTGGAATTTTGCACAAGAAGATCGGCCCTGGACACCATGAGTCTGAATTCCACAGTGGGAGACTCTTGGTAGGCGCCTTCCCATACAGAACTTGGTTCCCGAGGTTCCTCCTACAAGCCCCAGACACCACTTGTTTGTCTCCAAATCCTCCTTGGTTAAGAAGAAAAGATGGCTTTTGCCGTTTCACTTCGTGGTGCTGGATTCCTGAGAGGGCTCGAGGGGTCAAGTGAGGGTGGCCGAGAACTCCTGGGTGCGCCACGCCCCTCGTCAAACCGCATTCCTGCCGCTTCCATATCTCGAGTGGCTCTGCTGTGTTCCCGTTGACGGTTCGCGTTGATCGGGCGAAACATGGGCGATGTTCGTGACGGTAGGCGTTGTTCTTGAACTTCCTCTTCTCCCGCTACACGATCACTTTGGGTAGAGCTAAGTGACTCTCCCCTTTGAACTAGGCTAGGGCTGGCACTAGACCCGCGAGCTTGCTCGCCCCCCCCCCCCACCTGACGAATCCCGGCCGGTGCGAACCGGGCGGGGCGGCAAACGAAGGGAAGCGGACTCACCGATGAGGGACTGACGAGAAGCAGTCGTCGCCGCGGGGACCAACGCAAAGGAGACATCATCGGCCCCATCATCGATGGCCAGCGAGGCAGCCAGCAAGGCGGTCAGCGAGGCGGCGAGCACGTCAGATGTCTGACCAGCGCGATCCGAGGCGCCGGAGCGACGGCCGTGCAGATTATAGGCCATGTTGAACCGACGGCGCAATAAAACGAGGCATCGCAAAATGCAAGGACCAACCGTAGAGCGGATTGAATAAAAATTCAGAGCGTTAAGGCCACCACGATCGCTGGAGGGTGCGCGTTCACTTGAGAGTGAGCCCACCAGACGTGATCGCAACGTCCTATGACTCTAACCTTGATGCTATCCTCGTGCTCTCACGATTGTGAGTGCATGTGGACTGCATCAGCATTGTGATGTGTCAGGTGAAGCAGTTCTGCCGGGTCCAGAACTCTTCCCCGGTGCCTACTTCAACCTCGCCATGGTCTGTCTGTCGAACGTTGCTACCTTCTTGACTGGTTAGTACAAATAAAATCTAAACTGTCGTACAATACTCATGATAACTGATAACCAATTTTTTTAGAGTTCGCGTCAAATCAAAGGGCGGGAAGAAGAGGTTGTGTCATGAAGTTCAAGAAGTGTCAGGCGTGATCTCTGTCAACATCAATTCTTCATTCTTTGGCATCGCAGCCACTTCTTTGGCCTCCACTACCCCGACCTGCAGCGGGAAATATCCGAGTAGTAGCCACTCAGAAGCAGAAGAGCAACAAAAAGTATCAATCGCAATCATAAGCTGGAAAGACATGACTGAAACTTCACCTGAATCAAAGAGGCTTCGCGGCAACAGTCTAGGAGAAGAACTTTTCCTCGTCCACCTGCAGCGAACGACGGCGCCAGATCCCCACCCGGAAGACGCCGAGGACGACCACGACTACGATAAACCCAGGAAACCCAAGAAGACCATCGGGGAGGAGCTATTCGAAGTTCACCTCAAGAGGTCCAAAGGACTGGAGCCCGATTACGACGGCATCATGAGCTCGGATGCGAAGCCAGCCGCCGACGAAGCGAAAATTGAGAGCGAGAACAAGGCTCGCTATAATCTGAGGGCCCGCAGGCATTCACCTCCCGCGCATCATTAGGATTCTTACACAGCTGCGTCACCTGCCTTCCTTAAAACGCAGGGGACCAGGTGAACAAAGAGAACGCTGTCAAGGAAGGGGAACGCATGTCGCCTTAACGGGAAAGATGACATTGATTGGGGATCTTGAATGTGCGCATGAAATAATACGTAGCAATACAATATTCATCGAGATGAACTTTAGTAATCATCTCTATGTTTATTGTTTATTGTTGCTCATTTTAGTGTGTGCTTGCTCTACCGGTTCGCTGCGACCACATTCAAACCAATTCGTCGAGTAGGTTGGTCATTCTGTCCACAAACTAAACCTGCCATTCCCTCCTTTGTTATTAGACCCCGCTCAAATCGGTGAAATCTCGAATGCGCTATCCACAACTGTGAAATCCCAACCTACTGAAATTTGGGGTGAAGTTTGTTCAAGAGATTCAATCAGATTTAAGGAAACCCCCATGAATGCCCGGGAAATGACGAAACTGTACGAAATCAGATACTTAACCATGAGAAAACAAGCTTTAAAGCAATCAGATCGCATTGTTGTGGCGGAATTATAAAACTCTAAGATCTGTTCTGTACAATACAAAAAAATCTTCGGAACTCCAATGAAAGGGGTCTACACAATTTTCGTCTGCTTTTTCGCCTTCTTCATTGGTGGTGACTTCACTGAGCCGCTAGAAGAGTCGGTCGTCTTGCCATTTTGCTTTGCAGTAGCTTGCCTGTCCTTGTGCATGTCGTACGCCAGGGACATCTTACTCATGTTTTCTTTACTCGCGACGGAATGGTCAACGATCGGACGGGGGTAGTTCGTCCCGAGCTTGACCCCCGCGGCGTTGAGAATGCCAACATTGGCTGTCCACGGCTCGTAAATGTATTTCGCCGGCAGGTTGGCGAGTTCTGGCACCCACCTGCGCACGTAGTTGCCGTTCGGATCGTTCTTCTTCTGGAATGCGACCGGACTGTAACACCGAAAGTACTGGTAGAAGAATCCGGAGCAGCTGAGCCACAGCCAGTTGAAATTGTTCAACGCGTAATCCGCGTCGAGGAGCTCTCCCTCGAAGTGATCGGCCCCCTCCTCCCAGCTCTGCCACAGGTCACCACGCGTTAAGAAACACGCCACGGCGTGCCGTCCCAGGTGATGAATCCAACCCTCCGTCCGAAGCTGGGCCATGCATGCGTCTATCCAAGGATAGCCGGTCCTGCCTCCCTTCCAGGCAGCGAGCAGTTCGGGATCGGACGACCACGGAACCTCGCGGCAAAAAGGGTTGTTTTTCATCCTGCCCCAGCAGCCCGGGTGCTGTGCGTTGGCCGAATGGGCCATCAGGTTGTTGAAGTCGCGCCACAAGAGTTGGCCGTGGAGACTAACAGGCGGCTTTGACCTGTTAGTCTTGGGCTGGGCCCGTTTCGTCGCGTCGGCCACCGCGTGCCAGGCGGTTCGAGGCGAGAGGCAGCCCAGACTGAGATAGGGGCTTAATACAGTTGTGGACGGCGATGAGACTTCCGTGCATGATGTCATGGGCTTTTCGAATGAAGCCGTCCTGCGAGACGTGCAACGAGATCGTGTGAGCCGTATCTACAAGGAACGAATTTCGTCGATGGACGAACGAGGCGAGAGCCGTCTTACCAATCGGGACGTGCCGTGACCGTCAGCTGCAAACGCTGCAAGGCAATTGTTTCTCCTCCTTTGGCAATCGGAGTAAATGATGCATCCAAGCAATCCTTTCTATTCCACACGGGTCCTATTTCGTTCTTGTTGCACCCACGAGGCCACGGTATGTCCCACGGATGCTCCAGGGGAAGATATTTGTCGTGATCGGTAACGCAACCCTTCGGGAAATCAATAGCTTTAGGAGCATCCAAAGGAAGTGGAATATTGCCCCGATCGATCCTCGAAAGCAGCTGCTGAAAGGTTGTCATAGTAGAGGGTGCGTTACTGGCCAAGCCGCCGACATTGGCGATATATCCGCCCGGAACATTTCCAAGCGGACGCAACGTTTCGGATTGAAATGCCATCACCTCCACGTCCGCTTCCAGCGCAGCCTCCCGAACGGCCTCGTCTCGATCCGCGGCGTAAGGCTCTCCGGTCTCGTCCGCCTCGTGCGTCATGTGAGTGACCCCCCACTCGTTCCAAAGTTTGGGCAATATTTCGACCGGATCCCCGGGAACGACGTACAATCGAGACCCGCACTCCCTCAGGCCGTCGTCCAAATCTCGAACGCACTCGAGAAGGAACTTGGCCCGATTCACGGAGCATTTCATCAGCTGGTAGGAGTTCGGATCGACGACGTAGACGGGATAGATCCTGCCATCGGCGCCGCCGTCGCTCGCGAGAGAGAGAGAGCGGAGGAGGCCGGGATTGTCGTGCAATCGCAGCCCCTTGCGAAACCAGTGCATCGCGACGACCGCCGTCGACGACTTCGATTCGGTCGTCGCCGACATGACCAAGTTTCGAGGACGATGATGACGATGGAGTGCCGGGATGAGTCCTGTTGCCTTAGTGGCGAGGATCGCCGCGAAAGCAATAATTTTGGAGATCGTTTATGATTATTGTTTGTTGTTTGCAGGGTAGGGGTTAATACAATGCTATTGTCACTTCGTTTCGGATCGGCGCTTTTTTGTTTGTGCAAAGGGTCAAAACGAACGGGGAAGAGGGAACAAACAGCGCTGAGTCACCTCCATCCTGCGCGCGGGCGGCCGCGCGGAACAAGAGATGAGAAAATTAATCATCCACGTGGATTTAGATTCTCACTCGTACGATACGATTGGTAGATAGTAATACGTACCTCAACGATTTATCCCATCTCCTATCCATCCTCTCTAACCCTCGCCTCTCTCCACGATGAAGCTTGCCATCGCCACCCTCGCCCTCTTCCTCTCCGGTACCACCTCCTTCGCCCCGTCAATGCCGGCACTTGGTGGAAGAGGCGTCACTTCCTCCGCCGCCGCCGTCGAGACGACGGCCCTCTTCGCCAAGCCGGAAGAGGAGGAAGGTGGCGGTCTCGACTTGGACCTTTCGGAGATGTTTGACATGTGAGTAGATATCGACGCGATTGTTTGAATCTCGGGGGTAAGGCTTCGTTTGATTGATTTTTTTTTCGCTTCGGGGTCCGGAAAGGTACATACGATGTTGCCCTGATGACAGCATGAATTCCTGAGCAGATGAGAGCCATGACGGACAAACCATCAACTTCTCACGTATCAACGTACAATGATGCACTTCCATCAGATTTCTCCCAGTTAGGCTGCCGTTGATAGACATATTTATATATCGTTCCCGATGACAACTGTTCACTGACATGGCTGCTATCCTCGCGAGTTCCTTACTATCTCTATCTCCTTGTCCTTCCTCGTAAAATAGGTTCGATGCCGCAGATAAAGGCAAAGATTTTGATAAAGTAATCAAAGAGGTTAAAAAGGAGAAAAAAGAGTAGAGAGCGAGATACTTATTGGTGTGATGATACAAAGGGGCTGAAACAGACGAAGTATCAAGATTTCCATCGGGGCAGCAATTGCCGGAATGTTGAATTTGATTGTATCATGACAAAAACAATTCAATTTACCTAAAGCAAAATTCGGACCTAAGGCACTGAATGTCGGATATAAAATAATAGATTTACATAGAGAGGAAAAAGTTGGCATGTCAGCTCTTCCGAAAGTATGATAATGCGTTCAATTTAATGTTTGACGACAATTGTCACTGACGGCAATTTCTACGCTATATCTAAATAACTCAAAACATACTCTAAATGACATCAAACGTTTCCTACATCATGACGCCACCCTGGTAGATGGACTCTGCATGGGGATTCGCCTTCTTCGGCCTCAAGAGGAAGGCAATTCCACCAATAAAGACTATGCAAGTGGCGACGATTCCACCGATAATGGCAGGTGAGAGCTTCACCTGGAACCAAGACCTCGTCGAGATGATTTTTCCATTGCTATCTCTCTTATACCACGTTCCGGACGACTTGGAGTTGTAGCTGTAGGTGTAAATCCCTTCCTTCTGGTTTATAACGGCACAGACTTGGTTTATATCATTGGCATCCCTCAAGTCGTATTCGTACCAGTTGAATTGATCATCAGAATCTTTAGATCGAAAAAATGTTGAAGGGTCAATGCGTGGTGCCTATCGTGTCTTCTACAAATGATTGCGAAAAAAGAAGGAATATTCCGAAGTCATTTCTCACCTTCCTGTGCTTCTTCATCGGCTTCGCAGTTGTTAAAGTCTGCAACATCAGCCTCCAAGACTGCCGTACAGTAATCGTTCATTGGGTACTCCTGCTCGGCATCCTCTTCGTCGGCGGCATCGTTCGGATCGACATACTCCTGCAAGAGGCACGACGTGACCTCGCTGAACGCGCTCTTGATGAATTCCTCGGCATAGGTGAGGTAGTTGATCCCATCCTCACCGTTGTTCTTCCCGCCCAAGAAGTTGTACACGCTCTCGCTGGCGGTGTACACCGTACAGGCGTCGTCAAGGTAAACGGCGAGTTCGACCCCGTCCCCGTACGGCGAGCACATGGCGCTCATGAAAAGGTCGATGCCATTCCACACTTTGCCCGTGTACTTGCACGCGGCGAGTTCCACGATCCATTGGGATACCGACTCGTCGAGTTCGCTCCTGCCTTGGATCGCGTCGTCGAGGTCGGCCTCGTTGGCGAAGCACTCGTAGGTCGCGCACTGGGCGCAGTCGATGGCCTGCTTCAATTCGCGTTCTACGCGGGTGTATTTATAAAAAAAATTGATGGAGTGCCAGTCGTTGAAGTAAGGTAAGAGGGAAAGATAGTGTCATCCTGGGCAACAGATGAGGACACGCCTTGTGTTCAAGGACACATCACGAACTCTTACCTTCTGCCGGCTCTTCTTCTTGACCCGCTTCTTGGTCACCCTCCGCCTGTCCTTCCTGGTCGTTCTCATTCTCCTGTTCCGCGTTGTTGTTCTGATCTTCCTGTCCCTGCTGCTCGCCACCGTCCGCTTCCTCGTCATCGCCCGCCTCCTCCTCCTCCGCTTCCTCGTCACCACCCGCAGCCGCTTCCTCCTCTTCGGCAGGATTGCAAGTATCCGCGAAAATCTCGCACTGCTGACAGTAATCGTTCCTCTTGTTCGCGTGGTACCGCGCCACCCCGGTCAGGTAGGTCGGTAGATCGATCACGTACAGATCGTCCTCGGCGTCGTAATCGCAGGTGGCCGCCTCGCACACGTGAAATAGGACGTACGATTTCACGGAAGCGACGTTCCCACCCCTGACGTCGTCGATCATGTCCTCGGATTCGAAGAGCATGTCGTCGTACGTCTTGACGTCGACGCATCGGGAGAATTTGAGATTGAACGACCCATCGTAGTCCGCCTGAAGGCGCCGTTGTCTGCCGCCGGATGTGGAGGAGGAGGCGAAGAAGGGACGGGCCCTCTCCAACATCGCCTCGGCGGTAGTAGGATCGATGCCACGGAATTCGCGATCGTCGCGACGTTCCATCGTCGTTTTGCGTACGGCGCCGTTGCGGGCGGCATCGACTGCCGATAGGGCGCTGGCCAAGACGATGAGGGAGAGTTTCATCATGGCTTTTGGCGTGTGGTATTATTATCTACAGTACTCGCATCGAGGAAGATAATAATATTATGGTATGGTAGTGTGCTGCTCGCGCTCGCTCGATCGCCCCCGCCGGCGATGAGCACAAAACGAAAACGGTCATGAAATTCAAAAAAAAATCAGACATCATGACCTCTCACGAATCGCGTAAGTACACATACCTACCAGACACTTTCGTAGAAAGGGAACTCTCTTTTCCGATTTTCTCCCCTAATTTAATCCTTTGTTTGAACGTAGGAGTAAGTACAAAAGTGGTAAGTATCGTAAGTAGAGTAACGTACCTATTTCTCCAAGTATTCAAGTGTACTTATCGTAAATAATGCAGATATGAAAAGTTTGGGGCTCAAAATTTTTCATCAAGAAGGCTGAGATTTTCTTATTTTCTCATTTTCTTATTTTTCTCATTTTTTTATTCATCATCCCATAATATTCTAACTACCATACCTAATTAACGTCAACATGCCACCTCCATCATCCCCCGAAGCGTCTCCGCTGATGGGCGACGACATGGACATCAAGCCCCCCGGAGGCGGAGGAGGGGGAATGGGCGACGACGACTTCCCCAACGGCGATCGCGGTCCGTCCCCCCCCCGCGGCGGCGATCGCGATCGCGGGGGAGGGGGCGGCCGTCGGTCGGACCGATCCCGCTCCCCCCGCGACGGCGGCCGTCGCGGCGATCATCGCGATCGTCGGGACGTCGACCGACGTCGCGACGATCGCGATCGCGGCGGAAGGGGGGGAGGTCGTGGCGGCGGCGGCGACGATCGCGGTCGCGGCGCGAGTCCCTCCCGATCCCGCAGTCGCAGTCCCCGCGCGGGGGGGGGGCGACGGGGGGGGGGGGACAGGGACAGGGACAGGAGTCGCAGTCGATCGTACGATCGCGATCGCGGTCGTCGCGGCGGTGGCAGCCGTGGAGGCGGCGGTCGGGGCGGGGGCGGACGCGGCCGCAGTCCCACGCCCCCCAGCAGGAGCAGGAGTCGCAGTCCACGCAGTCGCAGTCGCAGTCGCGATCGCGGCAGTCGAGTGAGTTGGACAATTTGCTGTATTGTTCTTTTTTTTTTTTACCCCCCGGTTTGGTTTAATTTACTTCGCGTCGATTTTTGCTCTCCCTTTTTTTCGGTCTCCGCCGATGTTATTATTAATTTCTCATCCCTGATTTTCGTTCTCTTGCGTCCTCCTCTCCCTGCATCCCTACTTCCTCCCCTGCCATTCATTATCCCTTCGTCGATATTCTCGCCCCTCCCTTCCAGCGCGATAGGGATCGCTACCGCGATAGGGATCGCGATTATCATCGCGGCAGCGGAGGTGACAAGCACGGGATGCCGTACGGCGGTCCTCCCCCCGACAGTTATCGCGGTGAGTTGTGTAGTGTATGGTGGAGTCTTTTTTCCCTCTCTCTCTCTCATCGGAAAAAATAATAATCCACGCCCCCATCCCCCCCCCCCCCTTTTTTCTCTTTCGTCGTCGAATAAAAATATGTAAATGTATCCCTCATCCCCTCATCCTACCCCCCCCCCCCCCCACCGCCGTATATTTTTTTTTCTTTCGCAGGCCGATACGATCGCGACTACGGACCACCCCCGCCCGGATTCTTCGGCGGTCACGGTGGAGGAGGGGGGGGGGGCCCTCCCGGGGGCCATCCCGGCTTCCCGGGCGATTTCCCCCCCCCCAACAGGGGGGGAGGGGGACGGCCGGGCGGCGGCCGCGACATGCGACGCGACGACGGCCCCCCCGGCGTGTCCCTCCTCGTCCGGAACGTGTCGCCCGAGATCACAACCCAGGACCTCCAGAACGCGTTCAGTCGCATCGGCGACGTTCGCGACGTGTACATCCCCCGCGATTATCACAGCCAGCAGCCCAAGGGATTCGCGTTCATCGAGTACGCCACCGCCGCGATGGCGGCCGAGGCGCGCGAGGAGATGAACAAGTTCCTGATGAAGGGACGGGAGCTCGAGGTGGTGTACGCGCAGGAGAAGAGGAAGACCCCCAACGAGATGAGGGGCAGGGTCGTGGACGGGAAGTTCGAGCAGGGCGGCGGACGCGGCGGCAGGGGCGGGGGGGGGAACGGCTCGGGCGGCGGCCGTGGCGGAGGCGGGGAGGAGTTTCAGAGGTGAGTGTACAATAATATATCGCGTCCGACCCGATCAAGATATTATTTTCGCTAATCCTAATATGTATCATTTATTCGATTCCTCTTCATTTCCCCCCGGTCCCGCAGGTCCTCGTCGTTCGAGAGGATGAAACGCAGAGAGCGCGAGGGAAAGACCTTTTTCCGACCCGACGATCGCCGCGATTGATTCGGGGGGGGGGGGTCTTTTTTGATTAGGGGTGTTTTCGTGTTTCGTGAGCGTGGTCATTGGTATGGCGTTGTTTAATCGTTGACTGTGACATTTTTGGTTCCGCAAAGACCGGTTTTTTTACCAAGGACCTTGCAATGAAGAATGAAGAAAAGAAGGACACGATCGCACTGACTGCTCCGGGGGAGCGCGGGTGGGGGGGGGGGGACGAGTCGTGAGGTATTGCACGATGTGTGTTTTGATGACGAAGAGATATATAGATTATATGAGTGCTGGGTACCAAGAAGGAAGACTTGAAGATTAGGCTTTGGTCATGTGAAGGAAGTGCGGAGTATGTCCATTGGAGGAAAGAAATGAAGATATTAACCTTTTGGGCCGGCGCAAGAAGCGAAAGTACATCCATAGGCAAGTTTTCGCCGTGGGGGAATTCGTTTTCCCACGGCGTCAAGTATATATCAAGAAAAAAGAATAACTACATTTATGTTTACCATGATATTTCTGAAGTTATTTCAAGCTGAAGTCGTGCTGGGACCAAGTTCAAGTACGAAGGTCAAGCGGCTCCGTCTTCTGCTTTTGTAGAAATATTTTGTCATTTTCTTGGCAGGCAAGAGAAGAACAGGATTTCCTCGTCATTTTAGATTGAATCATACCACCCCCCCTCCCTCCCGAACACAGGTCTTGCAAGGGCTCCAACAGGTTGATCCAGTTGCTTTTTTGCAGTCTTGGTATCATCCCACTCGCTGTGATTGAGCCTAAGACGATACTCAGCTTCCACTGCTTGTGAAGCGAGTTCCACTGTCCCCAGTGATGTGATCTCACCTGAACGTTCTCTCTGTGAAGTGTGCTACAAGTATACTCGTCTATCAGCTGGTTCCTTCATTATTATTCGAATAGGACTCTCCGGGTCTCTGCCCTCCGCTTAGATGATGCCTGGTGTCGCATCCAGGATACAAGTTCGGTTTCTGCAATAGAGTATCTATAATCAACAATCAACAGTAGAACTAAGACAGTTGGACAGATGATCGAAGTGAGAAATTATGTATTCTGACCAAGATGTAAACTTTACCCAAGCGAAGAGTGTTCTACAGGCTGGGTCCATCATTATTCTTGGAATAGGATTCTCCAGGTCTTTGTCCTTGTCTGCTTAGATAATGCCTCACACAATACAACACCACATTTCTTCCCTTGTGTTGCTCTAATTTTGGTCAAGTTTTGTGCTTCAATGTTGTGGCCTTTTTTCGGAATGTGTCAAAGTAGTTCTAATTAATGTACAACATCTATTATGCAACAGTCAACATTCTCTGTACTATTTTTTCATAGGATACTATCCAGACGACTGCCGCATTTCTTCGACTTCGAAGGGGTACCTGATTTGCAATCGGTGGTGGGAGGTGGGGGCGGCGGTCCAAGTCTGACGATTGAGACACAAGTGCACACGCATCGACATTGAAGGTCTTAGTCTTCGTTTTCTTCAGACAGGTGGAACTTAAGCGAATGAAAAATAATAGGATAGATAGGACATGAGATGTGCGTCAACAAACTCATTACAGAGATTATCAGAAATTAGCTAGCTTGATCTCTTGCTGCCCTCTTTGACGCAAGCCACAATTTCATCTTCTCCTTCAGCTCCACCGCAGGAACGACATCATCGATGCTGAGCTGCTTTCTATTGAAAGGATCAGTGTCATTATTTAGGAGATGGTGTGTAATAGTCCGGCGGTCAACAACATTGTTACTGGTCGGTAATAAAACAGGATCTGTCATGAATTCTTGCATGAGAGGATCCAAGAACTCTTCCGGTGCATCTTCGTACAAATCTTCGTCACTTATCAAAGACTTGGAGGCAACTTCAACCTTGATGGCAAGAAGGTCGAAAAGCTCCATACTTTCTCCAATGAGCAGGCCTAACTTCCTACAAGTTTTGACCGATTTACTCATGAGATCCGCCGTGTAATATCCACTCCTGGCACACTCAATCTGAAACTCATCCGCTGCGGCAAACGACGAAAACACAACGCAGAGATCTTGCAGCATTTCCTTCGGACGAAAGTTATAAGTCTCCGGATTGTCAACCTTCAAATCGAGGCCTCTGGACCCCACCAACTTGTTCAGCACGTGCAAAAGCATATTTGCAAGGCGGGGGCACATGTCAGGCAAAAGAAACATATCGCGAATGTCCTTGTCGGTGTTGAGGAAACCGAGCATCTTCATCACGGAATTACAGAGCGGAAGGACGTGTTTCACCTGTTGCTCATTACTCTCATGGCGTGCGGTGATCGTCTCCCGTTCTTCCTCGCTAAGGGCTGCCCATTCCTGGGGATTGGCCATCTGCACCTGGACGGTGCGGATAGAAGGCAGCGTCTCCATGACACTCGCGAACTTATCGTTCATTTCGTTGACGATGCCGTTGGCAAATGTGATGAAGCTCTTTTTGTCTTCGGTAATACCTTTGAAGGCAGCCTTGTGATCTGGACTGTCCCACAAAAACTTGAGCAACGCCGCGATCTTAGTCCGGTGATCGTTCTTCTCGTAATAGCCCGTATTTTCCACTTCTCCATATAAGAGAAGCAATGAGGGTGCCAAAGTTTCTTTGGACATTCTATCGGATGTGAGGTACGGCTGTCCCCCCGCTAGAGGATCGCATGTGACCGAGTCCGGAACCTCGCTGTGACGGTCGGAATTTCGCGGCAGAAAAATATCATGAAGCACATCTCCAAGTTTTGCGCGCAGATTGTAGTTCCGAACGAGCTGGTTAACGAGTAAAAAAAGAAGATAGTGAGGGCCTTCCGCCAAAGAGGGTCAAAAGTGACGATTCCTTTTTCACTCACGTGAGAATAGTCCTTTGAAAGTAATGTCACCGTCAATCGGAACAGGTTACCAAAGTCCAAACCCGCCAATAAGTTACCCGCGAAACTTGACGCGTAGACGAGCACCGAGCACATGTCGTCGACGATGTGCTCCGGCATCGTCTTGAGCTGATCCTTGTTCAACTGCAATAGAATTCCCGCGGCCATGTTGTAGAATCGGGCCACGTCGGCGATGAATGTTGGGGACATCATCACGATCTCCTTGCTGAATTGCACTTGCAAAATACGGTCGAATCTGGGATCGGACCGCGGGTCGCCGTTCTGCTGTCGTATGGTTCGGTGGATGTGGTAGACGTTGCGGACGATGTTCTCGTACCGGCTCGCGCCAGGTACGACGCTCAGCGCAAGCGATCGCGAGCAGAAGAAGAAACATAGTGGAATGAAGCTGTTCTTGGGACTGTATGTCACCCCCTCGATGGTGACGTTTTCGCCGAGGCGGGGCAACGCGTTGTCCCCCGTCAAATCGTAGACCCCGCCGTGACTTTCGGGAGCACACACGAAGTCTGGGTCCACCAAAGCGGCCTTTTTGGCGTCGTCTATGAACGGCTCGCAAAGTTTCAATAAAACGACGGATAGGTTCATCAGCAGCTCCTCACTGCTGACCTTCGACCTATCGGGACGCATCGCGTCCGCGGCGACGTTCAACAAGAGCGCGTCGATGAGCCATTGTATCACCTGGAAAAAAGTGGAAACGAAGGACGGATAGAGACATTGAGATGGATCGACAGCGCACACGGCCCGATATCGTTAGGGGTCGGACGCCACCACATCGTTCGAAACACTCACCCGCTTCCGCGACTCCTCCCCCGCGACGACCAGCTGCCTAACCAATTCGTTGCACTTGCCCTGGTACAATTCCAACTGTCGCCGAAAGCCGCCCGCGATCTGAGACACGTCCTTCCTCGATCGAGCCGCTGCGCCCGAGAACGACGACGCCACGGAGGGCATGGAGGGATTCGATCCCTCGGTAGGCAGGCCGAGGCGCAATACCAATCCCAATATCGTGTCTTTCTCGAGGGCCGGTCCCGACCGGCGAAGGTGGTACGCCCCCGGAGGAAGCAGGCGAGACGCGTCTCCCCCCCCACCCCGCATGGATTGGATCATGCGCATCATGGCGAGCTGCTGCACGGACGCGGTCTCGACTCGCTCGTTCGCGGATGGCGCACCGGGGGGGGGAAGGAGGAACGACGGAAGGCAGGCGAGGGCCGATGCCGCCCTCCTGTTCGTGCAAAGCTCTCGCAATGCCGAGACGAGGTAGAGGCCGCCCCCACCGACCGCGCCGTCGTTGTTCGTCGACGCACTACCCTCGTCGAGTAGAGAATGACATTTGGACAGCGAGTCGACGATGTGCCCGACGACGTCCCCGATCACGACCGCGAATTCGTCCCGTCCCTGGGAGTGCAGCTCCTCGCACAGGCAGTGATAGAACGACGTGTTCTTCCCGAGCGAGTCGAACGTGATCGACGAGGCTGGGTCCGATGACGCGGCGGATAGGCATTTGGCGAGTTGGAGGGATGCGTCGTTCCCGAGCTCGAACAGGTCCGGGACCATGAGGGAGGACGCGGCGTAGCTCACGACCTGTTTTTTGGGGGGCGGGGGGGGGGGGGGACACGGAACGTGAACGTCGAGAGATGGAAAGAATGAGAACGGAAGATGGTGGGATCGCGTTCACACGCTACGGTGTCAGATACACGGAGAGAATGGGGAAAAAGGCGAAGGCGGATTCACAAACCACACCCCCCCCCCCTTCCTCGTCTAGGTCGAACGTGCCGGCATATCCCCACCCACCCACCCTTCGAGCGGAAACGAACGCGACCACGATGATTTGGGCCGAAAACCAAACAACAACAACAACAATAAACGCACCTGCACCTTGACCTGCTCGAGGATCTCCATCATCTCTGCCTCCTCCTCCTCAATTGTCATCCTCGCGGAAGTCGATGTCGTCTTCCTACCCCCATCTCCCGCCGCTCCTCCTCCTCCTCCTCCTCCTCCTCCTCCGGATTGCCTCAGCTCCCTCATCTCCTCCCCCGCACGTCGATGACATCCCCCCAGGTACGATATCAATCCCCCTCCCGTCGCCGCCCTCGTGCTCGACGACACGAGCTCCGGCGAATCCGGCGACAACGACAATCGCGCGGTGAGCAGCTCGGCGACGTGACGGGGCTCGACGCCCCCCGGACATATCGCGACGTCGTTCGCGTCGAAGTCGTCGTCGAGCGCGAGACGCACGCAGTCGTACGACGACGACGACGACGACGGCGGGGCGTGGTGTCGACGACGACGATCGGGGGAGGAAGAAATATTATTATCGTCGTCGTACGTCACGCGGAGCACCCGTCGCAGGAGTTGGGATTTGCGACGACGGTACTTCGCGAGTGGATCGACGACGACGACCGCGGGCGACGGCGCCGTCGTCGTCGGGGGGGGGGAGGGGACGGTCTCGACCCGGGAGGAGGACGTGGGGGCGGCGGGGGACGAGGGCGATCCTCCGACGATCGACGTCGACGACGACGACGACGACGACGAATACGACGCTCCCGCCGTACCACCGACGACGACGTCGTCGTCGATCTCCATGGGCCGGGCGCGGCCGTCGTCGTCATCGTCGTCGTCGTCGTCGTCGTCGACGACGGCGTCCGCGGCACCCGCGCGATCGCCGCTTCCCGTCGTCGTCGTCTTCGTCGCGGTCGTCGCGTTCCCCCCGTTCGCTGCCGCCGCGGCCGCGTTGTCGGCGGGCGCATCGAACGACGCGCCCGCCAGCCTCGCCATGCGCTTGGCGCGAACCTCGTCCTCGGATATGGCGGGTGTGGCGGCCGTTGACGACGACGACGACGACGACGACGAGGAGGCCCTGCCGCCGAGGGCCCAGCTTGCGATGTCGGGGAGGAAGCCGCTCATTTGTTTTTGTCTTTGTCTTTGTGTGTTTGTTTGGACTTTATTTTTATGTCTTCTTGTGATGGTGGTGGTGGGGGGGGGGGGGGGGGGAACGCCGACGTTCGGCCTTTGTCTCTTGTCGACCAGATGAGACCTTCTCTTCCAGTAAAGTATCTTCCGTGCTTTGTCTTGGTCTTCGTTTTTGTCGGTGGTGGTGGTCGGCTTCGTTGTCCGGCCCCCTCTTGTCTCTCCTCTCTCGATTGATTTCTTCTCGATTTCGAGCGAAGATACTACAGTCTCCAGTACAATTGCGCGTGGTTCCCATACCTTTTCGTAGAGAGCTACTGTAGGAACAGTACGAAGGGAAATATCTCGATATTTCCCTTGTCGCAGTTGTACTGGAGACTGTCGTATCTGAGCCTCCTAATATAAGTGGCGCCCTAATTATTCTCGCGGGGCTTGGAGGGTCTCCCCGCTGGATTCGGGCCCGCGAACAGCTGCCGGCCACCACACACAAACACAAAACCACGCGCGGGGCCGGGCCGCGCCGGCCGGTGTGGGCAAAAAAAAAGCGACTCGCTCGCCAAAATATCTACTCTACGATACTACTTCACCACAAGAAAAGTTCTCTCAACCAAACCACAACCAAACCACCACGAACACCGTACCGCACCATCCACTCTTCGGCGGACGTTCTCCCTTGCGAAGGTAAGCATGTCCCATGACCTCCCCGGCCGCCCGCCCGCCCCCCCTAAATACAACGATTTGTCATATATATTATCTCGCGCCCTCCCATCCCGGACGGAGGAGGAGCGCACCCGGGGGCGGGCACCTACTTACCTCTTCCTTGCGTCATCGTCTCTCCTTCCATCCCCTCCCCTCCTCCCTCCTCCCATTGCCCCGCCCCTCGCTCGCCTCCGTCCGTACCCCTCCTCCCTCCTCTCTCGGCCATTGTACTTTTTCGTTTCTCCGTCGCGGCGGTCCAAACATCCATCCATCCATCTCTCGCCTCCTCTCGCGCTCAAAAACCTCTTCGCTCCCCCCTTCCTCTCTCTCTCCTCCCCCAAAATGGAATAATATATACACAGGGACCGTATCATTATCCCGAGGAGCCGCGCGCGCGATATATATAAATATGCCGCCGCCGCCGCCCCTCCCCCCGACGACGACGACTTCGACGAAACGCGACGACCATCATCATCGCGCCGCGATCGAACGCGCCGAATCCAGGGGCGGGATATCCGAGGCCCAGACCGCGTACCAGTCGGCGATACTCGATCGCGTCGACGACGTCATCATGGGCGACGGGGGTGGGGGGGGGGACGTCGCGGGCGCGAACGACAACGCGGCGAACGCGGCGGCGAGGGACGAGATCGTCGAATTGTGGCTCGGATACGCGAATCTCAATCGGAGGTCGAATCTGGTGAGTAGTAGTACGTAGTTTGTTGGTCGGGGAGGAAGTCGAATCGCGGTGATGAGCGAGCGAGCGAGAACGCGTTTTTTTTTTTCTTCCCCC
>JALLAZ010000038.1:0-28888 GCA_036939755.1 Stephanodiscus triporus
GAATAACACTATCAAGACCCGTGCCCAATGAGCGAAGTGATGACGGAGCACAATAAATATTACTAGATGTTATAGCCCACAACCCAAGGTATCGTAAAGGGCCTTCTCATCTTCGAACTCATCGATTTGAATTACGCAGTATCTACTGCAATGCAAAACATTGACTTCAGAACAAAGTAGATCTTCCCGTCTTTCGCAACGATACTTTGTATCGTACCCTCACATATAGAGCCTGGCGACATCAGCTCTTTCAAGGCGTTCATTGCTTCGTTGCATCTGTCTGGTCTCTCAGTGATGTCTTGAGCCGTGACTCCAAGTACATCATCAGCAACTTTGCCACGACAAATTATATCAATCTCTGCAGATAAGTCCTTCACATGTAACGCAAATTGAAAGCTAGAAGTGCCATCCTTCTTTTTCCTGCACAGCTGTTTGATTGCATCGTTTGATCTAGGATTGCATACTGGGATTGTGTAGGCGACTTCAAACTGAACTGTGTATGAAGCAGGGGATAATCTCTGAAGGCATTCAGCTATCTTTGAAAGTCCATTGTTTCGCAGCGGTTCTCTGACAGGGAGTATTGCACTTGTGGGGTTGAGTGGAGATCCTCTTCGCATACAAGAATGATGCCCTTTCAATAATCGTTTCACTTCAAATGCATCAAATGGCAGTGGCGTCAAGGAAGACTTGGCGTGGACCGATAGGCCTTCGCGATGATATGCAAAGAGCAAAATAACTGGTCGGCTTACAGATGAAATTTCAATATCCTTATTGATCTGTTCAGCATACACTCACAATTACAAATCCCGGTAAGCAGCTTGGAATTGTTGACATTTCGAAGGCGAATAAATGAGCCAATGTGGACAATATGTTCCTTGTAGATTAACGACCAGAGTTCTTCTTCCCAGATAACTGCATTAATGACTCTGCCACACAGAGAAATCGGTGCCTCAATAGTATGACCAGAAGATGAAGAAATATCTGCCAGAATCTTTTCAATTTCTACTAAGACTTGCTCTGGAGGATCATGAGGTTGTGACAAGCCTATTGCAGCTGCATCTAGCGGAAGTCTACCACGGAATTGGATTGAGATGAGACATTGGTCAGGGTGCAAGGTTGTATAGTTAGATTGAGGAAGTTTTCAGTGCCAACTTACGGATCTGAGCGTGATGGTCCAGTACCATCCCACAATCGTATGAACCCTATTCATTCATTAAGAGGAAGAAGCAACGCATGCTGTGAGATACGAACCACAAGGTTGTACAATCAGAACTTAAAACCAGAGCACTCTTAGCAAACTCACCCCTCGGAGTATCTCGATGGCGGAGATGTTCAGGCATAGGAATTATAGCCGTAACTACTGCAGTGAGATCACCTGACGTTGACACTTCGACGTCACTGTTGTGATCTCCAACTCCTCCGATGGATAGATAGCACTTCGGAGACATAGTTGGATGTTGTGAAAGACGCTCTTGCCCCCAGCACCAGAGTTTTTCGACAAAGGGATACTGTATGGTGCAATGTTGATCACCGATGGCAGACCAATCGTCGGGGGTAGTTGAGCTAGGCAAAGGATAGCCAGGACAACGTGGTTGCCTCGGTCGAACGATAACTATTTTGCTAACGTTTTTTTTTGTCGTAAGCTGTGGTTCGCCGTTCCAAGCTTGCAAAGTCACCTTTTCACAAAGAACAATATCCCCCGCTGATCGAACTATGGGCAGCCTCGACTTATCTTTCGAGAATAGCATGAGTGTGACAGAGGGCACGTGCATTTCCATTTGTTTTCCTTTGTCACTTGAAATGCCAACTGAGTTTGACAACGGTAAAGTCTCATCTACGAGAACGATGGACATCTTCCATTCTTGTGTACTAGTTAGAGCTGGAGGTGTAAAGCCAAGCACCACAGCCCAAACAGTGACAGTATGTTTGACGCCGTTTCTGAGTATCAAAGGGCTCAGGTCGTGCAATGACCTGACTGAATCAGGACGAAGAGCAGGATCAGTGGCACAAACCGTGGTGTTACCTCTCAGTCCAGTCACTCCTGGGTTCAAGGCCACATCTGTGACTTCCTCGTCTTCGAGGTTGAACATCATTGGCCGTGGTATGCTCACACGCGATTGGACACGTTTCACCAAATCGCTTGCCTTCGTAACGTATCCATTGTCATGTTTTAGAATGGTCTTAGCCGTTATCACCACATCTTCGAAAAAAATACTCTCCTCGGCAACGTCGGCCAATGGACGTGTCATGGGCGCTTCAATGAGACGAATTTCTAGTTCATCGCAATCTAAGAAGAGGGCTTCAGAAGAAGGACCACAACTGATAGCACTCTTGTCACCAATGCATATACAATACGGTGAAGATACTCCTAACGCCTCGTCACCGAATGGATTCAATACGTATTGCTGCAAATGAGGATGACGGCAGTTGGGTGCAATCGAAAGTGGTACGATACATTTAGCAGGCACATTCGACAACGAGATCAAGAAAGATTTAACCCTATCCTTCTCGGAAGATTGTTCGCAAATGTGGCTGACCGCGGTTGACATCGCCTCCGCATACCTGTTGTAGAAGAAAACTTGAATCCTTCGCACGGTGTGACGTCGTTTTCTTGACGTTTCACCCTTCCCGTCGTAACTCACATGCACATCATCATCGATGATTTGGCATATTTCGATGCTGAACACTTTCTTGTATATGACGTTCAACGGCCCGTCGTCTTCGTAGAATTCGACGGGCGTCATGGCGCAGCTGGGATGCGGAGTCTCGGTCGACCCCACGGAGTCGAAACCCTCTTCATCCGCTCCCTCACAGCAATCCATTAGCTTATCCATTCGTTTCGTCGAACGGAGGTTCCAAATTCGAAGGATGCGACACAAAGATAAGTCCAAGGTCCGAGTCGATAGGTCCAATGCATCCAATTTGGAGCACGGTATCGAGGCATCGTCGACGTGCGTAATAGTTCCGATTCTTCCATCCCACATCAGACCCCGCCTAGCTCGTCCGTCTTGGTTCTTTCGTCGACTCTTGCGCATAGATGACTGCCATTTGGGATCATCGGATTCTGACGACTCATCTTTGTCCAGTTCTCTTTTCATCCCTCTGCGAGGGATAGGCGCCGTGGTGTATTGCAGCTCGTCGAGTTGCGTCCTGAGCGGCGACGACTCATCCTCCTCATCGTCCATCTCTTGAGATTCGGCAACGTCGCCCAAATCAAATGCCTCCATTAGGGTTTGGGGCTGCGTTTGGAGCCCACCGTCGTCATCGTCGTCCTCAGATTCGCCATGGTCGACGACAACGCGTTGCGCGACGGTGACGGCGGCATCGGCATCGGCCATCGGCACATCGCGTTCATTCAAACAGAAAGCTTCGTCCAATGCCTCGCTCGAGAAAGAAATGTCGTCATCGTCGTTCGAATCCTCATCGTCCTCCTCCCCCCGTTTGTCGTCGTCGCCGTATTCCGCGTCGATGAGCCTACGCGTCAGATACCCCTGCAGCATTTCCCTGCGGGCGCTCTTCCAATCTTTCGCCGACGTCACAACGCCCCCCCCGCCACGGGAGTGGTCAGTTCGTCGCGCAATCCCCCGATCCCCCGCGCTTCCGTCGTCATTTTTCTTCGCGACGCAAGCGGCGAAGAATTCGGCGAGGGGCGATGGAGATGACGGCGGCGCCTCGGCACCCATGACTTCCGCGACCACGACGCCTTCGTCGGAGCCCATCGCCCCCCCTCCTCCGTCATTGTCGGCGTCTGCGTCAGCGTCGTCGCGATTGCCGCCTTCATCCGGAGCCTGGGTAATTATTCCATCGTCGCGACCGTCCTCGTCGTCCTCCCGCACCGGCGTTCCTCCGTCGCCGAACGCGCTGAAGACGTCGTCGTCGTCGCCGCCGCCGTCGTCCTCCGGAGGCTGAGTATTTATCCTATCATCACGGCCATCCCCATCCTCCTCCCCCCCTCGACGACGACGAGCGTTTTCGTCGGCAGCGCGGGGGCTACGGAAGAGTCTGCGGATGGAGTGGAGTATGCTTGCCATGAGCTTCAAACTCTACACAGAAGCAGTTGGTGGCATTTTTTTTGTGCACACGTACCGTATGGGAGCATATGGGTATGATAACCAGTGTTGGTAAGATAAGGCGGGCGGGGGTTCTTAAAGAAAGAGGGGTGCCCCCTTTCTTTTCAGCCACGTGGAGGTGGCGGAGTGCTCGCCAGCCGTGCCAAAATGTTGGGGGGCAGTTGTGCGCTAGTAAAATATCTGAAAAATGAAAAACAACTGATGAGCCTCTTTACCTTGTTGGATAAGACCAATATGTCACATCGCACCTTCGCCTCATTGCCTCCATTGCAAGGCGAAAATTAATCTACATCGTCTTCGACCACTGTGGTTTGGCTCATTGTTATTCGATTAATACAATCGGTACCGAAATGAGAGTTTCATCGTCCTTCATCTTTCTCCTCGCCGCGATCAGTTGTGATCCGTCACTTTCACTGCGAAACATCTTCGACGCGAATGCCGTTGGAGGTGAAATCGACTACCTAGAGGCTACCTCTGATTTTGTCGAGGCTGATGTTGATTTTGTTGGCGGTGGAATCGACGATGTAGAGGCCACATCTTACCACCCTGTCGAGGCTGGGGCCGAAGAAGGTGCATACGGCGTCTCTGATGCCAGTGTCAAGGCTGTGGCCGAGAAAAATATGTTTTCGGGATCGCTTGAAGCTTCGACTGCGGCTGTTGTCATGGGCCCCAACATGCTCGATAAACAAATCATGTGCGGGTATCAGGGGTGGTTCGGATTCCCGGGGGATGGCGCTCCGATAAACAGATGGAGACATTGGTTCCGTGGCAACCTCAGTGCTCCTACGTACGACAATGTCACCGTTGATATGTATCCCACGACGGACGAATACTCTGTTGATGACATGAAACAATCCGGTGTGATCATGCCAGATGGGAATTATTCTAATTTTTTTTCCAGCGCAAGACCGAACGTCGTGTTGAAACATTTTCAGTGGATGGTTACCTATGGAATAACTGGTGTGTTTCATCATAGGTTCATGAGTGGCATGCAAGACATCGCAATGCGTGATACGAGAACAATGATTTTACGGAACGTAAGGAGTGCGGCAGAAGAAACGGGGCAAGTGTTTGCTGTGTCGTACGATATAGCAGGAACTGGCAACGATGTCATCGAAAGTCTTAAGGCCGATTGGATGATGCTTGTGGACATGGAGAATATTACGAGCAGTAGCAATTACATTCGACAGAAAGGACTGCCGGTACTACACATCTATGGGATAGGGTTCACGAGTATACCGGTTAACGACACAATCGGAATGCAAAATCTCATCAACTGGCTAAAATCAGAGAATGCAACAAAGTATAGAGCGTTTGTTCTGGGTGGGGTTCCAGGAAAGTGGCGCACTCAAACTGGTGATTCCAGGACAGGAGATGGATGGAAGAATATTTACGATTCTTTGGACGGAATCCACGCTTGGCACGTGGGACGATGGAATAGCCAAGCTGGGTTCACCACATATTACTCGGATAATATTAGAGGTGATGCTGCATATTGTAAGACGAGGGGGGTCCTGTACATGCCTACAATGTGGCCGGGTTTCAGTTGGCACAACCTCAAAAGTACATCCAGTCCCCAACCAGTAATTAACTCCATTCCCAGAGATGGCGGAAATTTCATGTGGAAAATGGCGCACGAATACGTGGCCAATAGCAACATCACTGCTATTTGGTGTGCTCAATTCGATGAGGTTGATGAAGGTACTGCAATCTTTAAAGTTACTGCGAGGACGAATGATCTCCCCCTTCCGAAGGGTGGTTGGTTGGCTTTGGATGCTGATGGTACATCTTTGCCCTCCGATTGGTACCTTCGTTTGACTGGCGAAGCGCAACGGATGTTGGAAGGAAAGCGTGCATTGACGAGCTCAATCCCACTTGACCCCAACGCCCCATGGGTCCCGTATACCTCCAGCCCAACTAGAAATCCGACATCATCTAAGCCTACCTTCAGCCCAACTGCAGAGCCGACATCATCTAAGCCAACATCTAAGCCCACTCTGAACCCAACTGCAGGGCCGACATCATCTAAGCCTACCTTCAGCCCAACTGGAAATCCGACATCATCTACGCCAACATCTAAGCCCACTCTGAACCCAACTGCAGAGCAGGCATCATCTAAGCCAACATCTAAGCCCACTCTGAACCCAACTGCAGAGCCGACATCATCTAAGCCTACCTTCAGCCCAACTGGAAATCCGACATCATCTAAGCCAACATCCAAGCCCACTCTGAACCCAACTGCAAAGCCGACATCATCTAAGCCAACTACTCGAATGCCGACGTCGAAGCCAACAACGAGAAGTCCCACAACTCGAAAACCAGCAAACAAGTAACTTCGCCAAAGATCTTTATACACGGTAATAAAGAAACTTTCATGTAAGTTCGCTTTCTCGGCGCAAAAAGAGGATGTCTTTTTCTTTTTTATCATTTGAGTGTAGAGGAAAATATACACACGTAAATCAATGTTTGAATATGCCATTATTGTTAACAATATAAACTTAGAACACTCTTTTGATTGATTCTACTATGATGGATCAGTCAAACAGTGCTTCCGACGACTACTCGGACATAAAGAAAAAGCTCACCCCGCTCTCGCTAGATCAATTTACATCGTCTAGCTCTTTCCGAACCGAACCTTCGTGTGGTTGCAACTTTTACAATAAACTGAGGGGCTTGTGCCAATACTTGTGGATTATGGTACATAAACAGATAGAGAGCCCGACCTTCGCTAAAAGATAGCAAAATAATTCATCAATCGTAATAAGAGTGGCACTAGGGCGGGGCACTAGGGCGGGCAAGGACCCTCATTTCTCAAATATCATTAAACCCCCCCCCTCCCCTCCGCACGTGCGCTCTGCCAATGGAATATCGAAATGACAGGAGTCGATGGCTCTTATACGAAAAGCATAACAAACATTTATTGCGAACCTTGTTTACGACAAGGCGGGAATATTAATCCCAACAAGATGGGAACAGGTTTCGCAAACATCGTCGTACGTTAATAAACGTTTATCGCCATCGGAACGCGCGGAACTATAGCGAGCCCCCCCCGAGACCGCGCCGGAAGTCACGAAAGAAGAGGCGAATGACCTTCGATTCCATTTTTCCAAATAAATAATCTCACGACTCGTACCTTCGAAAGTTGTCGTAACCGCGCTGCTTCTTGACGTCGTTACGCCTCTCGCTCCACGCCCCCCTCGCCGGCTTGTCATTCTTCCCGCCCCCGACGACGTTGTCCCCCCCAACGACGTTCCTCGTTCTTCCCCCCCGTTCAGCCAATCCCTTCCCCCTCCCGGGAGAAAAAGGACGACGAGGACGAGGAGGAGTAGTGGCAGGACCCCGTCCCTCCCTCCTCGCCGCCCCGCCCCCCTCCTCCGCCCCCCCGCCGCTCAATCTCGCTATCTCGATCACGTCGCGCGCGCCGAACACCAACGCTCGCTTGTCCGAGGTCGATCGTCGTCGGACGAGCAGTTCGTCGATGGGCACGTCCCGAACGACCCTCGATCGTACGACGTCGTCGAGCTCTCCGCCGATTATGTATATCAGCCTCCCGCCGCCGCTGCCGCCGCCGACGACGACGGACTCCTTCCCGGCACCCCCCCACCTCGTCGTAGTCGTCCCCCCCCCCTCGCCATCGCCCTCGTCGCCGTAGCACTCCTCCTTCCCCTCCACCTTCCTCCTCTCCCTCCTGACGAGATGCGACACCCAGCCGCAAAATCTCGGCAACGCCGTGACGCTCCGTCCCAAGATCACGTCGTACCTGCCGAGGTGATCCCTCCCGCCCATCGACTCGACCCTGCCGCAGTGCACGCGCACGTTCGACAGGTCGAGGTCCGATATCATTTCCGACACGGCCACGAGCTTCTTCTTCACCGAATCCACGAGCGTGAAATGCAAGTGCGGCAACAACATCGCCAACGGCAATCCGGGGAAACCTCCCCCCGTCCCCACGTCGACGACCTCGACGACGACGTCGTTCGTCGTCGTCGTCGTGTTATTATAATTATTATTATTCCGGTAGGAGGAGGAGGATGTCTCGTCGTCGTCATTCGACATCGACAACGACATCGTCGCCATCCTCGTATTATCCCCCCCCACGATCAGCGGCAGCAAGGCCACGCTGGGCAGGACGTGCCTGTTATATACGACGGACGCGGTACAATCCCTCCTCGACACGAGGTTGAGGCGCTCGTTCCACGACAGCACCAATTCGGTGAGTCGGATCAACTTGACGTACGCGACGCGCGCGTCGTCGGGATCGCCTAGGCCGTGATGTTCGTAGAATTTGCACAGGTCGCCTTTCGCCTCGGATGAGTAGGGATCGACATCCCCGATGTCGTCCTCGTCGATGTCGTCTAGGTCGATGTCCTTGTCGATGTCGTCGACGGAGGCGAGGGCGTCATCGTCGTGGTCATAGTCTCCCTCGCCGGTCGTAGTAGTCGAACGCAGCCCGATGGGCGGGAACGAAGAAGACCGACGACTGCTTCGACACGACGACGACGACGACGACGACGACGATTCGGCGATGACGATCGTCGTTGTCGTCGTCATCGGCCGAGGAGGAGGCTGGCGGAGTTGACGACGACGCGACGACGACGACGACGACGACGACGACGACGACGGCCCGGGAACGACGATGCCCGAGAATGCGACGACGAAGGAGGGCCGCATCATCGCGGCATGGCGACGGGCGTTGTTCGATGACGAGAATAATATCACAAACGCCATGGACATTATCGTCGTCTTCATCGTTGGGGTTCGTGCCAAATCGATGGCAAGCCAGAGGGGGGGGGGCAAATGATTTGTGATTGATGATTATTCTCTGCCGCATGCTGGGTGGTGGCGGAGGCGGAGGAGGCCGCGCCGGCCGGCAGGGGGGATTGATGAAACTGTCGTATTGGTTCCTACTTACGTTGGCTTTCATCGTCGTCCGCGCCGAAACACCGACCGCGGCGCGCCAGCCTAGTTTCGTACAGTGCATAAGGTACTTACCATACAGCCCACGAGTATCGTATTATTGTCTGTCCACGTCCACCACCGGCCAGCACACCCGTTTGAACTTTTGACCATGGCGCCGACCTCCCGAAGACGAATCCTCCCCTCCCAAACTCTCGCTTCGTTCGGCGCGTTGCCGATATACCCCCCGTCGCCTTCGAGAGGAGAGTTGGCCAAGCAAGCGTCATCGTCGCGGACGACGATTCCGTCGACCGCGACGACTGCCACTACGACGACGGCGGCGGCGGCGGGGACGACCGACGACGAAGTCCGCGTGCCGGGGGGAATACAGATCGCCGGATGGGAGATCGTTACCCGCAATTCCGCGATAGGGGACGAGTGTGGGATGGCGAGATTGACATCGTCGCTGGAGGAGATCGCGAACGATGACGACGTTGTCGGAGGGGACGACGACCGCGTCGGCGTCGATCCGACGTCGTCGTCGAGGAGGAGGAGGAGGCGATTGAACCCACCCGAGATCACATTCTTGGACGCGGTCGTATCGTGTCGATATCTTCGAGGCGAGGGAAGGAGGGATCGAGGAGGCGGCCCCTCGACGATCGCAGAGGAGGACGACGAGGACGACGCGATCGTCGCGGGAATGCGACTCGACGCGAAAGGCGCCCTCTTGGAATGGGCGGAGGCCCATCGATGTTTGGGAATGGCACATCCCACCTCGTCGAGCACGCGCGAAGACGACGACGACAGGAGGGTACATCGGGGGGTATCCATCGTACGGACGGCGGACGCCGAAATTTGGTCGAACAGGCCTCGCGACGACGACGACGACGACGCCGCGTCGACGTCCCGCGATTCCGAATTCCACTACGATTGGACGTTCTCGTCGCCCTACGCCGGAACCGTCGTTCGCGTTCCCCGCAAGACCGACGATGGAAAAGTGACGAACGAAACTACTATCAACAATCGCCAGATGTGGCGGCCCCTACGCCGGTCTCGCATTCCCTATCGCATGCTGCAGGACAACACCCAGCCGATATTGCTATACGACGACGTCCACCTGTACGAGGACGACCTGCACGACAACGGAGACGTCTCGCTGAATGCGAAAATTCGCGTCATGCCGAAATGTTGGTACGTCCTCCAGAGGCTGTTCGTCAGGGTGGATCGTGTGTGCGTTCGTTGCCGCGAGGTACGATATTTTTGTTCGTTCTTCGACGGGGTCGGGGCCGACGATTACGGCGACACAAACGATGACGGCGCAGTCCGAGCGAATACAATTTACAGGGACGTAACGTGGAGGGAGGCCGCGTGGGAGGAGATCGGGGATGCCGGAATGCCGACGGATCCGGCCGCATGGAGGGAGGATGGGTTAGGGTTAGGGTCGTTGTTGACAAGATTGCCGTCCGCTCCTTTGCCCGATGACATTCCTAGATTTTCTAGCCTCGATGTCAACCCAAGAATGAAGGATTAGCTGCAACGAGATGCTCAAAACACATTATTCAAACCTTCTTGAAAAAACAATAAGGCTGTTTCGACAGAATCAATTACGACACACCCTATTGTATTAACTGTACACTCCTCATCACTCCTACAGATTCCCCATGAACCAATTAAATCGCGAATCGTTGCGAAAAACCACGAATAGCGTCATCAAGCTTGTCATTTATTTTTATCTCCGATATCGTTGCCATTGACATCTGCACCAGGACGTGAAGGTCTGCGCAGGAGTCGCCACGTATCGACAGCCCAGCGGTAGATGAGTCCACCTCGTCGCGTGCCATCTTTGGGCTTGTCTGTATCATC
Organism: Stephanodiscus triporus; assembly: GCA_036939755.1. Lineage (NCBI taxonomy): Eukaryota > Bacillariophyta > Thalassiosirophyceae > Thalassiosirales > Thalassiosiraceae > Stephanodiscus > Stephanodiscus triporus. The sequence continues at coordinate 10,830 of JALLAZ010000038.1, forward strand.
GACACTAGAGCAGGTATCTGGCGCAGTATGAACCTCGGGCGTGGATTCATTGATCTCTCTAACACTCGGTACTTCAAGCATAGGCGACGAATTCAAATTAATTTGAGCAGCGGCGATGACGTTAACATCACCGGAAGGATGAGGTTGATCCGCTCCTCGTTTTTCATCATCCTCTTGTTCATTGACAGACGAGGCTTCTTTTGAGAGTCCAATGATACTCCTGATCTCGTACATCGTTCTCGTAACCAATTCCATCGACATAAGATTTGCGAAAAATTGTGAGTAAGATTGATCGCTTGTCCCATCTCCGTTGATAACTCGCACGTCGTCGTTTTGTTCCTCGTACTTCTTGGCCTCATTTCGCCACCTCGCCTCGAGAGAATCCTCTCTACGATTTTGTATCGGCGATTGTCGTATTCGTTCAATTTTGCGTCTCATCTCGTGTTCCTCGCGAAGTTTCTCCGCTCGTCGGCGTCGTAGTTCATCCTCCGACATAGTCGCTCCGACGCCGATGCCGAGTTGTCTCTCGAGCGCTTCAATACGCTCCAAGAGCATTCGAACGTTGGGATCATCGTTGACCGTCGACGAATTATATACCGGAGCAAGACTGGCGTCGTCGGACATTTCATCGCCTCGGTTCGGCGAAGAGTTGGCGACAGGCGCCGTATGTCGATCGGAGGAGGCGTCCTCGTCGTCCATCTTCCGGCCTTGAGCGCCCTTCAGCTCGCTTATCCGCCTTTCCGCCCCCCCGAGGAACAAATCCTCCACGACGACTTTCAGCCTGTCCCATGCATTGCCTTCCCCGGGGATCAAGGCCGAATTGATGCCCGAGTTGTTCCCATCGACGACTACAACCGAGTCCCCTCCACCACGACGACCGTCGATCGTCTCCCCCTCCCCCTCCAACGTCGTCGTCGTCGCAGTAGTCGTCAATGTGCCCATTATCTTCTCCCTCTCAATCCTCTCGTACCTCGAGAAGTATTCCCTCATCTCGTCCTGCAGCGACCAGAAGTACAGGTGCACAATCAATCCCGGCAGCAGAGCGAGGGCGACGTTCTTCCCGATCCACCAGTTGTCCATGACGAGCGCGCCGGATCCCTGCTTCATCTCGTGAAAGTCGCGAATCCTCGTGGCGACGCTGCCTCCACTGCCCCCGCCGTCCGATGCCCCCCCCGCGGACGACGACGACGACGACGACGACGACGCGGGTATCCTGCCGTCGGTGATTGCGTGCAACCAACCCCGAAACTCGTGCAGGTTGCGTCGCAAGTTCGACGCGACCTCCGACGGAGCGCGTTCCCAGTCGATGCCCGTCTCTCGTCCGCCGGGCGACGAAGACGACGACGATCCGTCCCGCGGAGCGTTACGTCCGGCGGACGCGACGACTGCGTCGACGTCCCCATCGAAGAGCAGTCGCCTCATCACGTCCACGTTCGCGCGGAAGTTGGCAGCACCGCCGTCGCCCGCCTTGTCCCTCAAGTACCTCAAATTCGCGCGGGCGTTGGCCCGCGCCGATTCGAGGTACGAGGCGGATACTGCCGCGCCCCCCCCGCGGATACTCGATTCGCGCAGGACGGCGGCGCGCTGTCGCGGCGTCAGCCGCAGCGCCTGCCTCCGCGTGAGGGGGGATAATTCGAGAATGCGCGCGATCGACGACGGCGTTTCTCGGGAGGATGGGGGGGGGAGGGGGGAGGAGGAGGAGGAGGATATCCCCCCCCTCCGTCGTCGTCGTCGTCGTCGTCCGTTCTTTCGGGGGGTCGAACTCGAAGAGGGAGGGGGATCAGCAGGCGACGACGAAGACGACGAGACCATCGGGCCCGACCGGACGTCGGCGGCGTCGCGCTCCCCGGTCGACCCCCGTCGTGGCGTTGTCCCCGAATGGATGGCACGATTCGTCGTCATCATCGTCGTCGTCGTCGTCGTCGTCGTCGTCGTCGTAACGACGATGCCGCGCAGCCTCGTCCCCTCGCGGTCATCATCGACGCGGACGGCCGCCGTTCGATGATGACGATGGCCGAGCGATCGTATCATCGTCGACGTTAGCGCCGATGTCGTCGTCCGTCGCGCCCGCTCGCCGATGGCGATCCCGACGATGGCCGTGGACGCCCGCGATGCGCCGCGGCGATACGAGCTCATCGCGGCTATCATAACCCGCACTGGAATGACAGTATAATTATTTCTGTTATTGGCCGGCCGGCCGGGAATAAATAATAGATATTTTTGGTCGGCGTGGCGGCGTCATTTTTGGCGCGGACGACGAAGAAAGCTCACGTAGGAACCAATACGATGTTCGACCGGCGGAGCGGAGACAGACCGAGAGAGCGTTTGGGCCTCCCAGACACCTCCGGCCCCGCTGAACCCCCGCCCGGCCCTCATGACTCCGTCCCGAAAATGGGCAAATCGACTCCTCGGCCCCCCGACGATGACGACGACGACGACGACGTAGGCGACGGCGCTGGCGACTGTGGCCGTTGTTGTTACTACCGCTCGTGGGTCCAAGGATGCCACGACACCCCCGCCCTCGCTTCCCCTCCCCCCCCCCGTACCATACCCCCCGTCTCCTCCGCGTGGCGGCCGACGGACCGCTGTCGCACCTTCGACGACCTCGGGTACGTCCGCTTGTCGAAATTCGCGTCCGACGACGAGGTTAGGTCGATGAGGTCCGCCATGGAACGGATGGCGGAGGACGAGTGGACTCCGGGGGATGGGGTGGGGGGCGTGGGGGGCGTGGCCGTCTTCCGCACCGACGAGGGCCAGGTCGACGCCCAGGGACGATCGGATTACTTCCTCGACAGCGCGACCGCGGTCCATTACTTCGCGGAGGCCGACGCGGTCGACGAGGATACGAGCGCGCTGAGGAAGGAGTACGAGGATAACAAGCTCCGCGCGCTGAACAAGGCCGGGCACGGCCTCCATTTGCGTCCTGGTCCATTCGCGGACTACACGCGATCGAAGAAGGTCGCGTCCCTCCTCCTCGAGTTGGGATACGTCGATCCGGTCGTTCCGCAGTCGATGTACATATTCAAGCAGGCCAGGGGAGGAGGGGAGGTGACGAGTCATCAGGACTCGACTTTTTTGCACACCGAGCCGAGGCAGACGTGCGTGGGATTGTGGCTCGCGTTGGACGACGCGACGTTGGAGAACGGTTGCCTTTGGGTCAGGCCGGGGAGTCACCGGGAGGGATTGAGGAGGCGATTCGTGAGGAATCCCGCGCACTTCGGCGATTCGCTCGCGTACTGCGACCGAAATGTCGTCGAATGCGACGACGACGACGACCGGGGGGATCGCGCGGAGCCGCAAATGATATTTCGCGCCGCGAACGACGACGACGCCGATCGCTGGGTGGTGCCGTGGGAGGGGAGCCTGCCGGAAAATTCGCTCCCGGCGCCGGACTGCACGGGACTGCGCGCCGCGGGATTCGTGCCGATGCCGTGCGAGGCCGGGGACTTGCTCGCGTTCGCGGGCACGCTGGATCACCTCAGCCTGCCGAACCACTCGTCGGGAGCGAGGCACACCTTCCAACTGCACTGCATCGAGGGCGAGGGCGCGGGCGTCGCGTGGTCGAGGGAGAATTGGCTTCAGTATCCCCCGGGCGTTTCTTTCATGAGGCTTGTGAGTGAAAACGAAAATCACGAGAGAGAAAAGACGGGTGATCGATGATGTGGGGGGATTCGTTTGTTCTTACGTTTATCAGGGAGAATTGACCCTTGTAATTGTATTCGAAAGTTTATCCAGCGTTTTTTGACAACTCGTAATCCGCAACTGGACCAATCTTATTACTTATCTTCGTTATCTATCGAATGCTCTGGTACTTATCTTGTCGGAGTAGTACCAGTAAAACACAGCACTACTCTTCTTTGCATTCTATCATATGCTCTAGTGTCTACCACATTGGGGTAATACCTCGTTGTTGCAAAATTTCACCTTTCCCTGTACGACCCAATTGGTGCATCAATCGTGGTTGCAAAATGCACCCGTTGTCTGCTCTGTCAAGTCGGAGGAGGTGTTGCGCCTAACGGGGGCGGCCGGTTTGTCTGAGTTTGCGTGTGCTCGCGGCTCCTTGAGGAAGCGGACAGACCATCCGAACCCCAGCCCGATATTCACTTACACACGACCAATTACAAGATGACCTCCGGCGCATCCGCTGCGCCCCGGCACGACCGATCGCGGGGGGCGCCGGAGTCAACGTCCAAGCCCTCTTCGTCGTCGATCTCGGCGACCGCCCATCGCGGATCGACGCCCAATCCCGATCGATGCCCTCGCGAGATCGTCACAGCCTTTAGAATCTTCGACCCGACGTCGTCCGGACGTCTCGACGTCCAAACTTTCACGGTCATGGCCCGATCGCTCGGATTCCGCGCGTCGAACGCGGAGATCCGTCGCGAGGCGGAAACCTTGCTACGGGAGGAGGATCGAATGCGAGGGGAAGAACGGGGCGAGATTCCCCAGATAACGATAGACCTGGCACTGGCGACGCGCATATTAATGCAACTGGGGCACGCCCGCCGGAACGGGGAGGAGGAGATGCGAGCGTACTTCGGGACGCTTGATGGCGGGAATAAGGGATTTGTCACGCTGGAGGACCTGCGACGTGTTCGGGATGAGGTCGGCGTGGCGGAACGCGAACTGATGGACGTCGTCGGGTCCGGGAGTAGCGACGCAGACTTCGTCGGCGGGGTCGTCGGAGATGCCGCCTTGAGGGCGATGATCGAGCAATTTGACGATAACTGCGATGGGGTCGTTGATTATCGAGAATTCAGAAAAGTATTGGGTCCATTTCTTTCGCCGGGTCCTGTGGATTAAGCTTAACAAGGACGATGCAGCGAAATTAAAATGAGATAGGCGAAGTCTCATTCCAGAAAAAATGCAGACAGGATGGGCAAAGGAAACAAAAAGGATGATGTCCAAAATCGCTGGAATCGGTTCCTAAAACCAAATCCCGACCGTAGATAGGCCGTCCGACTAATACGGAGGTGCTAAATAGGTATGGCTCCTCCATTAAGTTGTGTGGCTATATGAAACCTATTTGGGTCCTTGGCCTCAACAGCAGCCGACGCGGTAATGCATCCCCACTTCATCCTGCACAACCGGAGATTTGTCATATTTAATCTTATATACATATGTGCCGAGACCATAATCAACGCCTCGCCGCCGCTTATATTTGCTTATTCAATAAGTTATACACGCCAAAAAGAAAGGGACCGACGCATACGCTGGCTGATTGTATAAGTTAAACGAAATGCAGTCTTGGTCCCCAAATACCCAATCTCTCCTAGTTAGAAAAAGAAAGAATAATTATTCCCCGCGGCCGATCTGCGACTCGATTTTCTTTCTGCCTCATTCCTGCTCCTTTCCCTCTCCTCCTCCTTCTGCCTTTGGACGAGGCATACTTTACACATGCACGTTCCCAAACACGAAGGACAGTGCCACTCGAGGTCGTTTTCGGCATCGTCCATCGTCAGCGGGTACTTGGAGGAGAGGCAGTCTATGCAATATTTCTTTTTGCATTTTCCAGTCAACGTCCAATAATGGCAACGGCGGAAGTTCGTCGTTAAAATTTTGCAATCGTGGCACTTTTGGGGTGTTGTGTCTTCTTTGCCGGCGTCGGCGGACTTTCTCTTAGGGGGATTCTTCTTTGCCGGCGCGTGTTGATGCGCTGAAGCAGTCCTTACAGCGCTCGCTTTCATCTCCTGGACAACCCCTTCTCTCTCCCCCTGGGGTTGTGTAGGTATTAATTCATGCGCGAATTCAGGAGGCCTTTTCCTCTCTTCCTCCAAACCAGGCTTGGCACTGGTCGTTTTAGCCTCCTTGACAACCTTTTTTCGCTTTCGCCGAGAACGTGGGAATTCAGGAGGCCTCTTCCTCGCATCTTCCTTGGGTCCATCACTTTTCAGTTTATCCTGAGAATTTGATGTCACGAGACTTTGCAAAGGTAGGTCATGGGTCTGGTTGGAGCTAGATTTGGCGAGTTGAGAGTACTCTTTGTCGCTGTCGTCGTTGGTCTCAGATCCTGATGCATCATAATCACCCCCTCCTTCGGCTGACGAATCACCATTGCACACAGGCTTGGTAATTAATGAGTCATGCCACCTCTCCAACTCTTGATCAACATGGATTACTGGATTCTTTTCCATTGCGAATTCCCTCAACTGTTGTCTTAATGCCCTCTGCTCCCTGAGATGTTGCTCCTCCTCCATGCTATTTCGAATTCTCGTCCATTCGTTCCATGAGTCATACTCTCTCTCCGGGTCGCGTATCGTTTGCTTCCCCCGTACCACCTCGGTAAGACGTACGAGCCGATTTATGTCGGGTATAGCCGTTTGAAGGATGGACATTGCCCGGGGGTAGGACGAGGGAGAATCGCTCGGCAGCATCTCAGCGAGGTCAGCTGCCTCCTCGAGCGATGCGCGTAGACGTCGTGCACGTTTAATCTGGTCATGGAGTTGTAGGCGTCGACCTGGCTCTCGCCTGAATGATTGATATATGCATTTTTGTGCCAGATTGTTCAGTATGTGAAAAACGGGGCCGAGATGGCATGAGTTCCACAAATAATTGACGAAGATTAAGAAGTGCACCGGAAAACCATGGAACTTACGCTTCTGCGGTATGACATTCCGGCGGCCCACCCAGGATGGCAACAGTCTATCGGGTGACAAAAATGAGCAGCACGAAACGTTTGAGAGAGTCATTGCCGATGAGATGCTTGAACGGGTAGTTATGCCAGCCAACTACCGTTGCAATTTCCTGGCAAAGCATGCTTCAAATAATAATACACTTTCCCCTCCCCTCATACAATACAAAGCCGCTCACACCAAATGATACGGACTTACTCTCCCCTCTAATAATTGTGGAAGAATAGACTCATTGTCTACCTCCAACGTAAATTTTAACGATGATGGATTATGTCGGGCCATGGTGAATAGGGACGGTGAGGTGCTGCGATGCGAATGTTGTTGTTGGCGAAAGATGGCGATTTTTCTTTTTTTTATGTGGGTGTGAGCTGTTAGTATCTTGGAGTAGGAGTAGAGCCTATCCACAGGCAGCTTTCGTATCGTACCTTTATGTACATTTTCTGACCTCAATTGACCACCCTTTCATTGGGGGAGCTTATTTCTCAGCTTTTAGGAGGGCCACTGCCAAACTTAATAGTTTATACCACCCCCCATTGAGTCCAGGGCAGGGATTTTCGCCGATAGGGGAAGTGCTCCCAGCGGGAGATGGATACGGTGGGATGGAGGTGGTCGATACCTTCTATGCCGGATACCGCGAAAGACCGGAGCAGGACAAGATGAGAAAGAGGGGGAGGATAACCTGATGCACGAGATTCCGCTTTTGTCATACTTTGTAAGGCGGAGTTCGTTTGCTAGGATGAAATATAGGACGTACCCAGCCAACAATTTCTCTGATGTAGAGATTGTGTAACTTTAATATATAAGGTACTATGGTACGATTGCAAAACTATGTGTCTATTTCAACTCTAAGGTTAAATTTTCGGTCTCTATTCTATTCTCGCTTTGTGAATTCGTTTGTTTCATCAAAGTATTCCTTGCCATCTTCTGTGCCAATCATTTTAGCCATGCTATATTCTACCTACATCCTTTTTATGAAGTTGCATAGCTACTAGTTTGCACCGCCTCGTCATGCTCCATGGCGGTGTCATCGTGACACGCGGACGGCTTCTCGATCGGGGACACGTCCATACGAACACCCTCCGCTATAACGGTACTCCCGGGCCCCGGTTCCCCCATCGGCGCGAGACGGTCGTCCCCGTCCTCGCCGGTCGTCGCCATCTCACCGCCGTTCTCCAGGGGGTCGTCGCCCCTCGACACGACGATACACCCCCGCTCGCGCTCCTCGGCGGTCAGGGGCTGGAAGAAGCCGCGGTTCATCCTGCGATGCGCGCGACTGTTGCACGCGCGCTCTCGCGTTAGCCTTCGCTCCGCCTTTCGTAGCTCCTCCTGGGAGTAGACGGGGCAGGATTCTCCCCCCCCGACCCCCCCCTCATGTCGTACGTGGCCACATCGTCCGTCACCCCCGCCGCCGACGTTCGTCGACGTCGACGCAGGATCGTCGCGGTCCGGATCGACGTCGGAGGGTGTCGCGGCGGCGGCGACGCCGCCGCCGACCACCAAGCTCCTCAGTATCACCCTCCTCTCTTCCCCGTCCATCCTCAGCTCCTCCTTGGACCGCACCCTCCGCGGCACCCTCTCGGTCTCGTAGGCCTCGAACTCGGCGTGTACCTCGCGCTCCATCGTCCACCCCAACGACAGCGGCGGTCCGGAGGGACAGCACGGATGATCCCCGAGGATGGTGGAGTACTCCCGTATACGAACGGACGTGAAGGTGACGTGCCTACGGTGCCGATCCTCGCGACTGCGCGAGTCGCGATCGTCGGAGAGGCATCGTCGACGCGCGTCGCTGACGACAGCGTCGTCGTCGGAGAGGCAGAGACGGGCGTTATCGTCGTTAACGGGCGGAACAGCGTTACCGTCGGGGATCGCGCCGGCCGCCGTCGGCACTACCGCCTCGACGGGGTGTGTCGAGGGTGACCACATGGGAAGCGACTGGGCCCTGCGCATCCTCATGGGCTTGTGCAGGGCCGCGGCGATGCCCGAGCGACGATGGTGCGGGGGGGGATCGCCCGGCAGTACCGCGACGGCGGCGGCGGAGGAGGCCGTCGCTTTCCCCCCCCCCGCCCGCCTGCCCCCGACGACGACGCGGGGCTCGTCGTCGTCGCTGCCGCTGCTGCTGCTGCTGCTTCCCTCGCCCGCGTTGGTCGGGACGGAGACTGCTCGGCCCTTGCGCCTGCCAAGTCGGAAGAAGCGCTTGCGCGGGAGCTGGGCGAGTGCGAGGGGATCCGCCGGGGTCGGTCGACGCTGCTCGTCGTCGCGCGACGACGTTGGCGCGTCGTCCCCCCGCCGGGGGGTGGGAGAGGCCCGCTTGTGCGCGAGGGAAGGCGCGATCGCCCCCTCCTCCTCCATCTCGTCCTCTTCGGCGCTCGACGAGGAGGACGTTGAGGACGAGCCGCCGCCGTCGGCCGCCCACGGCAGGGGGGCGGTCGCCTCCCCCCCACCCTCCTCCCCCGGACGGTGCTCGCCGCCGTACGCGACCGTTCGGAAGTCGCTCGAGCGGGGAGCGACGACGACGCCGGGACGACTTAGGTCCGCGACGTCGGCATGGGGGGGAAGGACGTTGACCCCCACCACCACCCCGCCAAGGTTGTGGTGGCGGTGATGATGAGGATGGTGGTGGTCTTGATGACGAAAGTGAAACTTCATTTTTTATATTGCCCGGACTCTCTTGTGAATGACGTTGGCCACGAACTGTCGGGCGTGCGTGATCTTAATATTTGGTGATGGCGTTGTATGGGAACCCGATCGAGGCTATTGCCTCCTCGCGACCCGTTTCGTTTTATGCCGACCCTCGATGTTCATAGGAGGCAAGAGAGCGGAGTGGGAGGGAAGGGGGGGTGTCGAACCAGCCTGCGGGGTGTCTACTGGGCTTTCTTGGCTCAATCAATTTCGAGCACAAGACTTTAATCGAATCCAGCAGAAAATGTCGGAGCTCTTGAACTTGATGGGGAATAAAATTTTGGTAGATGGGGCAAAATTGACGGGCGTTGCGAGTCTGTGCGTTGGGTCGGGACAGCCACTATCAGGGACGAAAAGAGCTCTCGCCCTATTCCGCTAATCCCAGCATGGTCATGATTGGGAGTTAGAGTTGTTGAATTCGGGAACCGGGCTGATTTTATGTTGCGGTCTCTCGCCTCTTGTAACGCGACGGCCGCTTCGCGTTGAGGAATCGGCGGTTTTTTGGAGTGGCCCTGAGTTTGTTACGCTACAGTTTCGAGCTCATTTGTCCTCTTTTAATGGCATCATTAATCATTAACTCTTGATATCTTTTATTTTCTTATACACACTCTGAAATTTTTCATGAGATACAAAAGACGTCAAATGACCTGAAAATAGTACTCTAGAGTACTACTTACTCCTAGTTTTCCACGACTGATCCATAGAGTCGACGACAGATGAACGAATTCCTTTGTCAAGAGAGAGGAAAAGCTGTTCGTTCAACATAACAAAACACATCATCGCGGTGTCCGGAAGATTCATGGGCGTTGAAATTTCAAACTTGTCCCATCGCGTTAATCCTCCAGAAGCCTCCAGAGGAGTCTTCTCTGGAACAGCATCATCTTCTGGCGGCATTTCAGAGATTCGCTTTCTTTTTTTTGAAGAGAGAGATTTTTTTTATGAGGGGAATTTCTTTTGGGTTCCTCCAAATAATAAAATATTTAAGTAGCGAGCGAAGGTGTGTAAAAATATATTAGGAATATCTATTGTAAGTACGATTTTAGAGTATCTCTAGAGGAGATCTGTCGGTCCCCAAATTGGATGCAACTCCGTTTCTCCATACGGGGAGTCCCCAAATGGTAATTTTTTTGCGTCCCTCCCCGTTTCCATACGGGGATCCCCCATATCATGGTAACGGGCAATTTTGATGGGCTCTTCAGAGCCCTTCAGTCACGCACAAGCTGGCCTTATGGTTTTGGAGGAGTTCGTAGACGTACTCTCTCTCTTAATTTTCAGAGCGTGGATAGCCTCGGACTCCCAGTCTGCATGCATGCGTCCCTGGTTCCTTGGGGATCATTCTCTTCCGTCCGCACCCTGCAAGGATTCCTGGCATCAGCCATAATATTGACGGAGACTTGAAGGCGAAAACGTTTCTTTGTCGCACCGAGAAGTGAGGAGGCCATGAGACTTAGATTGACCGCGGGTTGTTCGTCCTACGCCATTATCTACCCATCGACGCTCTCTAGTAAACAACACATTGCTTGCATCGACGGGAATCCTTGCGAATATGGAAGGAAAGATTGTAGAAGCATATGTCTAGCCGGCCCGTCGCTACCGAGATTCGTTGGGGTATTTCGCAGGCGAAATCTTCCGAGGAGCAAGTCGCCAAATCCAATACCGGATGACGCAAGAGATCTAGGTTTGCAAAGCTTGATATTTTTTATTTGGCGAATAGTCCTCGAATCTTCCTTCATTGCATCTGCTTTCGCCTTGGCGTCAGCCGTTTTCTTTGCGAAAGTCGAGAGTAAATTTGTCATCGCCAACGTAATTCGGTGGATGGCCGTATCGTTGTCGCTGAAAATGTGCATCCTCCAGTCGCGCATGACATTGATGACATCGTTGACGAAAGATGATTGGTTTTGTTCGGGATCCTATCGTGCACTGTTAGGTAATGATGCCAACATCGATTGTGACTCTTCCATACCAGTAAGAATACGGCAAGTTATCGGGGATGGTTCCTGTCTCTTCCAAGCTATTGCTTCCGGGGTTTTATTTGACAAAACGACACCAAAGTTCAACGCTAAAAAAGAGCATGATGAGGATAACAGTTTTGCTCATCCATCCACCTCCGAGGTGATTCGATATTCATTGGCACTGCGGGCTCTAGCAGTGGAGACGCTTAAAGATGGCATTGCAAATAATACTTCAATGGTACTACAGCATGGCGAAACAACTTCCGTATTATCGCTAGTCAGCAAGGCTGCAATAGAGTATGGCATGACATCTAATGAATATTTGTCAGAAATGCAGCAAGAAAACGTGTGGGGGGGAGGCCCGGAAATTGTTGCCCTTGCCAATTGTTTGATGAGAAGGATTGTGTTGCTTGAAACATCACATTACTTTTCAGATGAAAATGTAATCTATCTGAAAGAAATTGCGCGGTTCGGATCACATACAACATCGAACCCCATTTACATTTTGTCAGCAAACCAAAGATTCCCCATGGAGAATAAAAAGTCGAAAAACAATCATTTCTTGGCGGTGTTCCCATCACGACCACTTGATGGGCTGGGGAGTCGAGACTAGCAGAAATGCATGCTCCTTCTCAAAAAGAACTATAAACTTAAGGCCACCATGCCATTGTTTGAGTTATCTTGCTTGCTGTAGCAGTAACTTGAGACTCACTATCAGCTAAGCTTTTGCGAGCAATGTTGTAAATCACTTCTTTGTATGGGACTAATAGATCCATGACCAAAGTGAGAGCGTGCGTTAATAAGTAACGCTAAAAATGACACTAGAGAAGGCATGCTACCACTTACGAATTGCTTCCATGATGAGCTGCTTTTCTGAGTTGGTGGAACTCATTTTTTGTTCGCCGACTCGGCTTACAAGGGAAAGTAGAAGTTCAAGACCTGCTAGCCTACAGCAGTAAAAAAAATCTTAGAATGACAGCAACCGAAGCTTTGAATAAAAAGGATCAGTGGTTACTTACCGAACCTTCGAGAATTTTTTATCCTTAAGCGTTTGGTTTGAGCACTCTAGGATGAATTTCATGGAATCGGTCCTTCTCAGTATTTCTGATGGCATGTTAGCAACTAAGCTTGATGCGGCTAGCGCTGACATCTGTCGCACTAAGTAGCAAATCAATGGCAATTGATCAGATGATGAGACATACCATGACTAGGTGTGCTGTGCATTATGTTGGCAATGACAGAACTTACCGGTCCATGCTGGCTGTTTGGTAGTGGACACAGCAAAGAATTGCAGCAGTCCAACTGGATCAGCGTATGATCCCTGGCTCGCATCAGTCCCGATGCCATTGTACATGGCTGCCGCAAGACTTTCAAGTGCTCTTGCGATCAAAACAGGTGCATTGTTTGCTTGGATTTCTGATATGAAAGAAAAAAGTTTTGGTCCGACAATATTATAAATGAAGCGTTGATGATCAACTGTATCTTGAAATGACAATGAATCCTTCAATGGTTCCACAGATTTCAACAGCGCTGTTAGGCCACTCAGTGCAGAAACTCTGTATGACAAGGCACTCTCTGTGGCATTATTTGATGTAACTTGCAGAGCTTGATCAAGAAGCACTCTGCAAAAACCGCTGAAGATAACTGGTTGTGCTGACCTTTTTTCGGCAATGGTTTCGACAATTTGTTCATCATAACATGCATCATTATCTTCCTTCAAGTCCAGCATAGTATCATCCTCAGAATTTATTACATCAGTTTTAACAACGGTGTCGATAGTATCATCACCACCCACTTCTTCATCCACATCATCACCTTTCTCATCTGAACACTCAAACCAGGCATCTCCATCAAACAAATCACCCTGGCGGTCCTTCCTTAGAAGCAGTGGCCAAATAGAATTGTGGGATCCTTCGATGGGTGCTGTAGCCAACCATTTCGCTGCAATTGATGTTCCCGCTTTGACGACATCACTTTTTCCGTCCCATATTCGATTGCGTGAGATAATTTTCACGCACTCTGACAAAACGTCACTGCTTGCCCTAGCACGCTTTCTCAGACGATCAAAATCTGGTCCAGAAGAAGATGAGTCGTCACTAGTCGACCTGGGAATTGGAGCCAATATACCTGATTCTGCCAGATCGATTAACACGGCACACCCTGCCTTTCGGTTAGCCCAAGATGTGCTCTGCAAATATGACAAGGTGGCCCTGGAAATATAAGGAAGCAGTTTCTCCTGAAGTAACACTCCAAATACGCCATCGTGTTCAGAGGTGATAGCTGCGCCGCCTTCATCCCAAACGTCTTTCCACAATGATGAAACCGTTGCGTCCTTATCATGTTTACCCAGAAATGATACAGGCAAAACTTTTCTAACCCAAACATCCTTGGGTCCGCCATCTGCCATATGATTTGACGCTCTAACAGCAATCGCCCGTATGGTTGCAGCTGCCGCCTTGCGAATCGAAGGATCACTGTTGCTTCCGGTTGATTCACAGTATCGTTCGCATGCCTTTAGTGCCAGACTTCTCACTGCAGGTCCTGGAGCCAATGTGGCCAATGAGCCAAGTGCATGCGTCATCTTATCCTTGGCAGTGATTCCTCGTTCGAGTTCTGATGCAAAATAAATGGCTCGCAAAAGCCGAACCGTCGGATTCGACATTGTCGAGCCAGGAAAGGAAAAGGCCGCAGGGCAATTACCGCACAAGCTGTTTACAGCATCGGCTGTGGCAGCACGTGTAGCAAAACCTGCCCCTTTTCTTAAGCACGAATCAAGCACTGGTATCAATTTCTTTTGAGCTTCTAAATCTACAAACTTGACCATTTCCAGGCATTTGTGAAGCGCCTGGGCAATTGGACCACTCAACGCAAGATTAATCCTAAGCCTTTCTAATTGATCATAGGATGTTCCTTGAGAGTTTGCATCATTGCCTGCCGCCCGCACCTGAAGATAATTTAGAGCGGCTGGCTCAAGGCCAGACATGGCCATCAATAAAGAGCCGATCAGCTCTGCCAGCACAGGTTGCAGGGTAGACGGAGCTGCGATGTCGACGATCCCTAAGAGGCAAGAGACACAAATCCCAGTAGCCTCTGCACAGGACTGGGTCAATCCATACTTCACCAACCATCCCAGGGAAACAGTTGCTGCACATTCGGCTGAAATTTGACTTTGCTTTTCGCGTTCTTTGCGTTGTGCATTGCTTAGATAGATATCGATCTCTTGCGAATCAGTCGCTTTGGGATCACACAACCTGATTGTTAATGCGCGCAGGCCCCGGCCCAGTGCGTCCCCTCGCTCTCGTACAGCGGTCCGGACGTCATCAAGCCTGCAATAATTGAATGATTAGTTCGATCGTGGGAATAATTTTTGAAGAACAAAAGGTACACTCACGATCTCATTGTGATCCTCCACAGTCGAAGTAGACGAGTGGATGCAGTTGCCTTCGACGCGATTCCCTCATCGTCTAATTCTATTCCTCCCCCACCAAGCTCCTGCCAGCTTCGCCCAACAATGACATCGGCTAGTGCCCCGCACGCCCCCACCCTAGCACGCCACAACTTAGAACCAGCATCTTGGATGAGAATATCAATAGTTGACAACAAATGTTGAGTCACAAGAGCGCGACTCTCACTGCCGCCACCAGTTAAGGCAAGCCATAAACTATTCATCTGGTCCCTTGTCTGTTTGTTTGGATCATTACACGCCCGGAGGAGCTTCGGAATAAGCTTCCCTAAATGAGACCGCAGCGATAAACGAATTTCCTCCACGCTTGCAGCCTCTGCTTTGCCAAGCAAAGCTTTGGCACTGTAACGATCTCGCATATCAGACAGAAGCCACACGGGATGATTTGTCGAGAGTATCATTAAAGAGTAAAGCAAATCAACCTGGCCTAGACTCAATGCAGCGCTCGCCATTTCCCTGTATGCTCCGAGTGTTGCCTCAGACATTCCAGCAGCCCCACCAACTTCTAGGGTATCTTGGCCGTTGGCATCGTTGTTGCCCTCGGATTCGTGTCGCCGCTGAGATGCTTGTGTTTCTGACTCTTGCATTAGTGATCCGCCATAGTTGGTAGTTTGACCGAACGCTTTCAGTAAGGAATCATTCAAGAAATCAGTTTGACTTTGTTCGTTGACTTTTATTGAAGACTTCATTACTGCAGCCAGACCACGGCAAGCAGATAGCCCCTTGCAACAACTTTCCCTTGAAAGATGTTTGCTTTTTGGGTCTGCAAGTAGCTTGATGAATGTCTCTTGAAACAAAGAGAGATACTTCCCCACCTCTTGAACAAATGCCCTCTGAATGTAGGACGAGTCGATGTTTGCCATCCGCGATGCATGGCCTACCAACGCAAGTGCACATGACGCACATGAGTTCCTTTTGATGGGATTTGTGCTAATTGCCTCTCTTCGAAATAAGGTATAGAGAACATGTTGATGCGGAGGGAGTCCGAATGCGTAGGCTTCGTCATATGTCCCTTCTTTTAATTCAGATACACCAGAGCTCCACTCTCCTCCTCCTAATGCATCCGAGTATTTTACGAGAGCTTCGCCCACCCTAATGGACAATTCTTCATCTTTTGATCCCAATATTCCGAATAACGCCTCAGTGCATTGAAGACGTGCCGGACCAAGGTCGATCACACTGTTCTCTTTTTCATTTGAGGTTGTAAACCCAGCACCGGACGTAGATGCCGCAAGGAGTAAACCAGCTGCTTGAACGAGGTCAGAGACCCGTGTAGGATCTGCGTGATCGATTGAAGAATATTTCTTCAAGGCAACGTTCATCGAGTCAATTGCGACCGCCATGGCATCAAACAATCGACGATTCAAAGTCGGTGCATCTCTATCATTGTAAGAAAACGAAATCATCACGCCTTTTGAGCATGAGTTTGCGATAGCTACATCCGAGTGCCCGACTCCTTTTCCAAGCAGCGAAACGATGCTGCAGCAATGCTCCCAACAATCAGAAGTAATTGGACATTCTTTGTCATTTCTTTCCTCAGCCATCGCAAGACGAAACGCACGGACGCAGTATGAACCTAAGAAAGCAGACCCGAGCACTTCTCCTAAAACAAAGCTACTCTCTAACATGGTTTTGAGTTTGTCGCGGCAGCTTTTGGCAGCACTTGCCAGCCCACTCCGCTCGATCCATTTAGAGATCGAAAGGGAATCGGTCGAAGGATAGTCGTTCCATAGTGAATGATCCTCAAACAGGTGACCTATCGATTCTGCAAGGTGTCGCTGCAAAGCCGGCGAAAAAATTACAAAAAAGCACGAGTCATAGACAAATGCGAGAAAAAGTTAATACTCACCCGTGATTTTGAAGAATTTGATGTAAGTGCCTGCTTCGCAATATCGCTGTAACTCAGTCGTCCATCGGATACCCCATCCCGTCCGGCTACAACTAATCTAGCATCCTTTGAGGTCGATGTACAACTTGCTAAAGCGATTGCGCATTCATCAATTAGATCGGTTTCATCTCTCGATAGCGTGCGGCCCTTGTAAGATGCCAACGTTCCGAGGATGACAACCACGAATTTTTTAAGTGCCAATCCATAATCTTTGTCTGCGTAAAAGTTCACTTCGCTGAACAGCGACTCCAGTAGGAATCTGAGTGTGACTGCTTTGGCACTGACGGGAAAATCCGAATACTTCGGCCAATTATTCATCGTCGATTGAGATCCTACTATGACGCCCATCAGCACGCTAAATGCCACCCGAACCGTCGCATCGCCTCCATCTTTTTCGGCCCCCGGCAAGTTCTGATTTAGATTCAAGATATTGTCCTCGCCCATCGATTTATCGACCCCAAGAGCCTGTTTGGCAATCGCTGACACGGTCACGTCGTCATCTCCAGACATGAAGCACAACAGGTGGAATGCACTCGAGTCGTCCAGGCGGAGAAGAAGCTCGCTCGACCATCTGGCCGCGGCGAGACGAGAAGATTTTGGTTGATTCCTCCGAGCCGCTTTCCAGAGCAAAAGTAGGAGCGCCTTGGTAAAGCTATCCGTGCTGACGTCATGTTTCGACTTGTCATTCTCTCGGACGGACGCCGAATTACTCGCCCAAGGATTGTCGCCAGCGAGTGATGCGGATTCCCGCTCCAACGCAAGGGCCCTCTCCTTTTCAGCGAGGAGTTTAACGACCCGAACCTTCGCGCTGAGCAACGCGTCCAATGCCGAAGTGGCGCGAGGACGGAGCATTTCCACCTCATTTGATGAGCATCCGAAGAGCAGCGCGGCCGTCGACGTCGCTGTCAATGGGGAGGAAGACCCAGGACCGGCAGGAGGTTCGTTGGAATCGCCACAATCGAATAGTGCATACCTATCGTCAAGCGCAAAAAGCGACCTTGACAAGGAGCACACGACGCCGTAGCACTTGTCGCGAATGTCGGCCTGTATGTCAGATGCTCTGGTGCCATCGCTCGCCAACGACACGGATTCGCCGGTCGACGTGGGGGCGAGGACGGCGCAGGCCTGTTTCAAGGATCGCGCGAGAAGTCCCCGAAGGCGCTCCAGCGACGCGGGGACGTTTGAGCCTGATCGGATCCGGGCGTCGTAAAAGAGCGAAAGACGCACGCAAAGGGAGTTGAGCAGGGAGGCGGCCGATCCCAGGGCCGACGACGCCGACGATCCTGGCCTGTGCAAGTCGCCAACGACTGCGAGGGCCAACGTTCCGATCGAGACGGCCGCGACGTCCGACTCCTCTTGTTCAATGTCCAATGGCGCGTGGAATAATTTTGGGTTGTCGTCGAGTATCTTGCCAACGAATTTCAACGCGGGCGCGGCCGTGAGCA